>SRSE01000438.1:0-260000 GCA_005024645.1 Planiliza haematocheilus
AACACCTAGGGTTCCTCTGGAAGAACTGGAATGTGTTGCTACGTAGAACGATGTCTGACGTTCCCTGACGTCGGATAAGTGGACAAAAATAGATGGATGTTCTACACAGAGTAGCCACCAGGTGGCACCGCCTCCATTTCAGTTACCATCTGAACTTCAGACATGAATGAGGTTCCTCCACTGTGTCCAAGTCAAAGTCGAGCTCCTCATCGTTCTTCAGACATGTTTAGACTCGTTGAGGAGCTGAAGGTGGATGGAGGGCCAGTGTCGGGGAGTCACGGGGATCCTGAGGTCTGCAGGGGAAGTGGAGAACCTGGAAAAAAAACAATGGTTACATGTTGAGTCAAAGACCAAAGAAGAAAACACAAAGGATCATGTGGTAATATCTACGTCATGTTTCAGGTTAATGTAAAGCTTTATGAGCCTCGTGGTCGTTATAGTTTAGAGGAGCTTTGCAGCAGACGGTTTAATGGCAGTAACCGAGGAATTAAAATAAAACAGAGATCATAACGGTGTATAGTGCCCATGAGATTATTGCACAGACACAGTAATGTTAGAAAAGATTTTGCATCTTGATGTGAATCTGGAGGTTGGAGCGAACTTCCTGGAAAATTTAGTCTGAGTCTCTCTGTTGGGAACTGACCCAGCAAAGATCTGCTGGGCCAATCGGATCATGTGGGCGGGGCTTCACATGGTTTCATTGTCTCTGATTGGTCGGTGGACTATCCAGTTGATGCAGAGCTTGTATACTTTCTCTCTGTTATCTGTGAAGAAATCCGACAATGAAATCCAAACCACCAGCTCCTTTAATCCTCAGAGGATGAAGTCTGGACACTTTGTTCTTGAGTTTGTTCTAAAGTTGTTCGTGTGTCATGCTGATCCAGATGTTAGTCGTCATATATCCAGTTGTTTAACGTCTCCTTCAGTAGAAGACGATGTATAGAGGATGTTTCTTTTGGGCCTCAGATCCAAAAAACACCAGCATCTGCAGCAAACCTTCACCCATCCATGCAGGCCACCAAAGGGTCAGTCCTGCTGCCCTGCCGACGTCAAGGGATGACTGACGGACAGACATGCGGCCATTCATTATTTCACTGTCCAGTGAGGGTTTAAGTTGTCAGCTCAGTTCATCTCTGTGATGGGGGTGGGGGATGGGGGGTGAGGGATTACAGGCTGGTTCAGAGCTTCAGCAGCAGGAGTCAGAGTCCAGGACCTCAGAGAGCTCAGACTGGGGGTTGGTGAGGCAGCTTGATTCTGCTTGATTCCTCCTCCATGTGTCAGGGTTTTATTTATTTAAATACCGCTAAAAACAAACATGATGTCCAGATCTTCAGAGGACTCTACCAGACCTCTGGGGGTCCCTGTGGTGTTTGGCTCCAGAAGTTGGAGTTGTTGCTCAAAGTGCTGAGATCTCAGCTCTGTGTGGTCATAATGTTTTGACTCATTAATGTTTGTTTGGTAGATTGATGAACTACCTTGGTTGAGATCATTAGATCCAGGTATAGTGGATTTTTACATTCTAATGATCTACTTGTGGGTCCTTTGCATGTTCTCTCCAGTAGCTGCAGCAAGGTTTCAAACTTAGTAGCTCATTCTCTAGATCGACTCAGACATTTTCTATAATTGGCTCCAGTCTGAACGTTTTTCCTCAGCACTAGCAGCACTTTGACATCTGTCGTCGTTATTAGTTTGTCTCCATTGATTCTCTGATGTTTGTGTTTGTTCAGATACAGATTTACGATGCATTTGACCCAATAACTTACTCATAAACTCATTATCGTCGACTTTACGAAGAATTTAGGCAGACGATAAATCCACTATGATTAATCAACTAAACTTCATAAAATGAGATTTTTAAAAGGTTCTTTAATAAACTTTAATAGACATATCAAACTATATCTGATTAAAACACAAATCACACTTTTGTGTTTATACATACAGTATATATGTGTGTGTGTGTGTGTGTGTTATATATGAATGTTCATGTTTGGTGTCAGCTGATCCGTCCTTTTGCCGTTAATCTGATTAAACTCTGAGCCGATGCCTTTCATTCATGTCACGCACTCACATCAGTAATAAATCATTTCCATTCATTTGCTAATGGATTACAGTGTTGGATGTGTATGTATTTATGGGATGAGGAGACGCCCTCGACCCACAGTCAGCTGTACGTTCCACTAATGCAGCTGTTTACACAGATGTTGTTTAGTCTGTCTGTACTAGATTTAATTTAGTTTTGACTCATGTAAAACATCTTGAATCCAGACTCCGTCCATGTTTAAATGTTATTCTGTCAAACATCGTCTCGGTCCCAAGAAAGCGTGTGTCCCCAGATTGTAGGTGAATAGACAGGTTGTGGGTCCCCGTAATGTTTTGTGGATATAAAGCATTTACTCATTTATTTACTGACTGGCAAAATAAAAACCGTGATGTCCGTGGTGTTTGTAGTCTGGGAGCGTTTCATAAAAGAGTCAGTTAATTGATTAATGTGACGTAAACCTGTGGAAACATCTTCTCAGTTAAAATGTTTAAATTCACACTCAGCTCTTTGTTTTCAGTGTTGATGATATAATTAGTTAATTAACAGAAAGATAATTAGGAACCTTTCAGCTTTCTTCTGGTACTTCTGGTCAGAATCAGCTTGCTTCCTGTAAACGTACCTTTAATATGTTTTACAGTTAAAACTTTTCAGGCTACTTATATTTAAGTATAAATATAAGGGGGGGGGGGGGGGGGGGGGGGGGGGGGGGGGGGGGGGGGGGGGGGGGGGGGGGGGGGGGGGGCCTCTGGATGCTTACCTCCTGACTCTCAGCAGCTCATCGACTCTATCCACTGTAAATTTAAAACACAGTTCAGATTTTGGATCAGCAGCCCTTCCTGGTATCCCGCCTGGACCTTCCTCGTCCTCTTCCTCAGACCAAAGTGCTCCTCTTCTCCCTCTCTCGTTCTCTCTCTCGTTCTCGCCTCTCGTTCTCGCTCTCGTTCCCCTCTCCCTCGGTCCCGGCTCAGGTCCGGCGTCGGCAGCTCGCTGTGTCCCGCCGCGTTGTTGGGCTCGTAGCGGGAGGAGGCCGGCGAGTTCTGCATGACCACCAGGCGAATGGGCGACTGGCTGGGCGGCGCCGGCGTGTTGTCTGGGGCGTACTCCTTGGTCGGGTCTTTGCCCCGGCAGTCGTACAGGATGCAGGAGATGAGGAAGACCAGGAGCAGGATGACATAGCTGGCGACCAGGATGATGAGGTTGAGGGTGACCGGGTCAATCTCCAGGTAGAATTCCATAAAACCCATGGCGCCGCTTCATAATCTCACCCGGATCCAGAGACAGGGAAGAAATGGCGTTAAAGTTAACGGAGGAAGAGCGGTAAAAAAAGACGATGATGATGATGAACAGCTGGCAGGAAAAGAGACAGAGCAGAGGACGGCGTCAGCTGATGAAATGAGAGCGGGATGAGCTGAGGGAGCTGCTGGAGATGAGGCTTTAAAGGACATTAATCCTCGCTGCTCCTCCAACCTTGAATTTCAGCAGCCAATGACTGAAGCTGCTCAGTTTTAATAACTTAAGCCGCCATTTTGATTTTGCCAACTATGAGTGCAAAAAAAAAAGTCATACTCAGGCAAAATGGACGCGCACCTGTCAGCTCGCCATGAGCGGCGCTCCGGGGATTTATGGAGTCATGTAATACTGCTTTATTATGTCACTGAGTGATTATATTATACATGTGAAATAAATTACATTAAAAGCAAAAGAACAGGGGGGGGGGGGGGGGGGGGCATGCTAGTTAATCTGCTAATATGTCTTGTTGTGCCCTGAGCTGAGGCTTGCAGGCAGAGTGTCCTCTCAGGGACGACCAGACGCCCTTGAACAGTTAAACCATTAAAGTGGTTCTGTTCTGAGGAATGAGTCGTGTTGTAGTCAAGACCACCTAACCCGAGACCAAGTCTAAGACCAAGACTGAACTGATTAAAGAGCATTAGTCTATTTGTCACACTGAAAAATAAATTCATTTCAAACTGTTGCTTGGGCCAACTGACCAATCTTCAAACACACTTCACCGTCGTCCCGTCAAAAACAAACAAAAAGAAAATCTCCAAGCTGAGTTCATAACTTGAGAGCCCTGGATATAACCACGTTTTAGATGGTTAAACACACATAGGCCTATACGTTGGTGGAACAATTTTAATTATTTTAGGCATGCACCAAAATGAAACTTCTTGGCCGAAACCTAAAATGAGGAAACCAAGGCCTGTTTCTGGGCTTCTGCTTTATGTGGGACGTGTTTAACTTTAAAGCAGTTTAATTCAAATAACTGGCGTTGTAATTGTGGAGCGGGCGTGCTCGGAGGGATTTTCCTTTTCTGTGCTGCTGCTGCGTCCTTCTCATATTCAGCATAGTGATCTGGATGTTTGGCTTTCAGGTGATAGAGTAAACCCGACGTGGAGAAATTCTTCACGTCATTACAAAAATCACTTTGTCTCGACTGGTCTAGACCAAAAATCCAGAGTCCAGCTCGACCGAGACTCAAGAACTACAACACTAGGAATGAGCTAAAAATCCTCCAAGCTGCTGGAGAACACTGATCAGCTGTTACCAGGAGGAGGACACAGCAGAGACTGGACACCAGGAGGACATGATGCCCAGGTTCTCTGTCTGCTACCTCCCACCTCGTTATGCAGATCCAGCTCACCTGTGTTCATCTAAAGGCATCTGCTCTCCTTCCTGGATGGCTGGTGCATCCAGGCAGCTCAGTGTAGATTTGTTCAGATTGTTTTCTGTTGACTCTTTTGTTTAATACATTTCTGATTAAATGACGTGGTCGCTCGTTTGGTTGTGCTCTCCATCGAGCAGTGAGAGGAGCTGCTGTGAACAGGACCTCATTACAGGCAGGTGTGTTTGCTGAGGTGACTTTAATTACCTGTCAAACTGAAGCCTCCACTGACGGCTCCATGAAGCAGTAACGAGGCTGGAGGTCGACGATGCCGTCAGTCAGAGAGCAGACTGAGAGGGCTTCTCTGAGCTGATGACGCCAACATGTTTACAGGTCTGAGCTGGAAAAGTTCAGTCCTACGTAGTCGAGATGTGAAATAGTGTGAAAAAATAACTGATGAGTCGTCCTTTAGATTTAAAGGCCACGTTCAGACCTTACACACAGTACAGGTGTGATCACACCCAGGACACATGTGATTAACCTGGAGACATGTCCGTCCTGATCAGTCTGGTCTCACCTGTTCATTTCCAGTAGATGTTTTAATCAAACCAGTCCTCGTCCAACATCTGGAGGAAATTAATCTGTTTGCTAAACCACAGAACAGATCTCTAACCAGCTATTTTTCTCCGTGCGCTGTCGTCTTTGTTTTGGTTGGGACTCTGAGGCTCTGTGAGGCTGTGAGGCCTGGAAATGATCCTGAACCGTGGAGCATATGAGGCCTCTGAGGTTAAGTCTTCATATCCTCCTCTTGGCTGGACTTGGTGTTCGCTCATGCTCCTCAGACTTGACAGGAAGTCTGTTTATTGCTCAGAGAATGTGGAAATCCGCTGGACTGACGTTGGACCACAGCTCTGTTGTCGTTTACCGCTGTGAAGAATAACTCGTGGTTTTATGGTTTTTGGAAAACGGCCTCATTGGCTGGAGGTCAGCTCTGTGTAAACACAATAAACTGAGCTGTTTTATTCAGGACCAGGAGAGAGCTGAGGAAGTACTACAGGGCAGCCAGCAACGTTCAGGTCGCACAGATTAAACCAACGAGTTGATAAAATGAACAGGTCACAGGTTTGTTTTTTGTCTTGTTCAGTAGGAAAGAGTCTGTGGATCAGCTGCTTCTCTTTCAGCTTCATCCATGCTCTACGCCGTAAATCACAGCTGTCATTAAACTAGTTCTTCTTTTTTTTTCCTGAACAGTTGTGAACGTCGTTCTCAACATCAGCATCCAGTAAACATCAAACGTCCTGCTCACACGGGATTAGTTTTATCTGGGGACGTCCTGTGATTCAGAGACGACCTCCGTCTGTGTTTCATGACGCATTTACACGAGATAAACACGTTTTATTCTGATTTACTGTCCACTGTTGTGTCTCCGCTGTACGTCAGAGGACATAGAGACACTCAGGCAGGTGTGCTGCTTACTGACCGTCAGTGTCGTTGTTTGTCTTCGTTTAGTTGTAGGAGTAACTTGAGTGTGAGTAGATCAGCTGAGGTCAGAAAGCTTATAAAGATTATTTAAACTGAAGATTGTGAATAAGTTCATGTGTCATGTTCTTGGTGTAACTGCATGGACGTCTTCATGAGCCTCATTCTACAGATCCAGAAAAGGACACGTCAGATACGACCACAGCAGCCGTCTGAGGCTTATGGGTTGATTTAGTTGTTTTTGTCTGAAACTAGTCTCTACAAACACGTTAAACGGTAAATACTGTGTTTTTACAACCTGGACGTAAAATATGATCATTTATTCACCCATAGGTACTGCTTTGGAGTCATTTGGACCATATTTATTATCTAGTTGAGGTGTTTTCATGTCTCAGGTCTTGGTCTGGCGTCGGTAACACTTTCAGACGGAGCGTTTCACCCGTAAATGAATTTAAAAAGCAGCAAACCTCCAAAGAGACGTGTGTCTGAACATGAACGAGCAGTGGATATGACAGAATGTGGGAAAAAGAAAAGCTGATTTCAGACGTGGCAACAATGGCACAAAGGGCCCTAAGAGGCTCCATCAGCCAGGGAGAGGCACTTCCTCTCATTGGTCAAAAACCCATTTTCCCTCCCTCAAACCTTTTCTCTGCGTCTGCTTCTTTCATTTGTGTTGTGCTGACGGATTTAAGGACCTCTAGAAATAATGAGGGGGTGGTCCATGTGGGTCCATGTTTGCGGTGGGTGCTGAGGCAGATATTGGCGACGCCGCCTCAGCACAGGAAGTTCACATTGTGTTAGAAAAGAATGGCGGCTTGTTTCTTGATCGCCATCGAGGCCGCCGTCGTTCTTCCAGTCAGCGGTGATAAGAAGACTGAAGGTTGTTGGTGAGGTGACGTCTCTTCCTGCAAATAACACAATACTGAAAGAGACGTGGAGGGACGCTGATGTCCTCCAGCCATCGAGTCAAATATCTCAACGTGGACTCAGGAAAGCGGCAGGAAATTAGATTCAGAGCTCTGAGGCCCAGGAAGATGTGGACCAGATGCTTCAGACTGGGCCTTCTTTGGAGTTTTTGTTTTGTTTTTAGCTCTTCCTAGCCTCGCAGCTAACAGTAGCTCTTCCTAGTCTCTTAGCTAGCTCTTCTTAGCGTCTTAGCTAACAGTAGCTCTTCCTAGCCTCTTAGCTAGCTCTTCTTAGCGTCTTAGCTAACAGTAGCGTTTCCTAGCCTCTTAGCTAGCTCTTCTTAGCGTCTTAGCTAACAGTAGCGTTTCCTAGCCTCTTAGCTAACAGTAGCTCTACAGTCTGTGGGTGGTGGAAGTTGTTCTGGCCTCCAGGCTAGTATTAGTCCATGTAATTGCAGATTTATTGTTATAATAAAGTTTATTCTTATTCTTATTGTTATACTGATGAGTTATCAGATAGAAAATATGACACGGGGCTGAGCCTTGTGGGACTCCTGTCATATTTTGTCAGCAACATTTACATATTTTCAGTTTGTGTTCTGGTTTATAATAATTACAAAAATACCCACGGGACCTTAAACCAACCACAGTTTCACGTTTCCCATGTAGCTCTGGAACTCAAATATCCTCTGTTTCTGTTTAGTGTGTCAGTCTGATGTATTACTGGGTCACTTCATCTTGTTTGGGTGTCCTCTCTAAACTCTAATATCCGCTTTGCTATATTTTCCTGCTCTGTTATTGTTACCCCGCCTTTTTTTCTCGCCTGCTAACCATCTGCCGTCGAGGACAGTAGTTGAGGTGTCCACGGTTTGAAAGGTATTTCCTCATTCTGTTATTTTACAACATTTTTTGGACAGACTGGATATCCTCCCTCATGTTGGTGTTTTATTTAGAAGAAGAAGAGCTGAGAGGTTTAATGTTGGACAGACGGTTCATTCTGAATCAAACCGACAACACAAGCTCCAGCTTTTACCGTGAACTTGTTGAACTGTTTCTGCACGACAGAAAACTCTGATGTGTTTGTGATTTGTGGATTTACGTGAATCTGTCTGGTGACGCTGAGAAGCTGCAGCTCAGATCAGGATGAAACCAAACAACATGAAGCCTCGCCTGCAGTTTGAAACATGGGTCACATGATTTAATATCACCTGTAATATTTCTGTTTCGTTCTCTTCCAGGACTTGTGTGAACATCTGCTGATGTTTTGAGTCTTTTTTGTGCAGAAATGTTGAAAATCCTGACGAACAACACGATCTGAGCTGCAGCAATGACTTTGAAAAGAGGAAGTTAATGAGAACAACCTTTGACCTCTCAGGAAGGGCCCCTGCAGATTTTCAGTGATAGCAGGGATTCCTGTTGTCACTGGCTGATAACACACCGACAGCCGTTGTGAGATTGTTCTCCTGGGAGCGTCAGAATCAGAACGTGTCAACTGTTTTTATGGAAATAACTGCTAAATGTGGACCAAACCCAACTGACCCACATCCTCCATCTTCTGAGCCACATCTGAACCAGTTTAAATGTTGACTGGAAGTATTTTCATGCAGCTCTCTGCGGCTGACCTTGACAGAAACCTCTGGTCTGTTGGGGAATCAGTTCAAAGTTTTGGTAAAGGGCGTGGACGAACAGAAAGCGCTTCCTGTTCTGCGGCTGATCTCTTGGCCGATGGTGCCGGGTCCATGTCTCTTTGCGTGCCAGGCACTTTTCCGGCCGAGGGTGGAGGAAGGTGGGGTGACACTGCCACTGTGTTAGACCTCTGGTCACTTTCAGCTGGTCACTGTGTTACAGGAAGGGAAGGGCGAGTCGGGATTTCCCCTCTGGACCCTCCTCACACAGTCGGAGGCGACACAAAACAACACAACCAGTGTTAAAGTACACTGGGACATGAGGAACGTTACTGGAGGAGATGAGGATCAGATGTTCTCTGTGGTCTAATCTCATCCTGGAGGATGAAAGGCACAAACCACAACATCAGTCTGAAATTGGGCAGGACTTGCTTTAGGCTCTATTTTGAAAGTTTCTTTAGGATCTCAGATGTTGTCTCATTAAAGGTCACATGACAAATATGAACCAACGATGATTCTCTGAAAAACATGAAGCTGTGTCTGTGACATCACTTCATTCTTCAATGAGTCACAAACTTCTTTCTTACTTCTTTCTTGACATTTGGTCTCTACTGGACGTCCCAGGCTCTGGTTGCCATGATAACCCACATGTGGGTGGAGCTAGCTCTTCTTCTTCATCATCTGGGTTCAGCCAACGCCCCAGGCTGCTATGGTCATGGTGGATGTTAGGGTAGGAACCAAAGTGGTGGACGGTGTTTCCTTCAGGGAAACGTTCGAGTCGCGCGTCAATCAACTGGATCAGCAGCTTCCTTTGGTCCAGATCGGTTCAACTTCACCCACAAGCTCCACTTCTAAGAACCATCTGACCGAGTTATAAACACCTGGATGAGTTCTGGGCCGAGGACACATCAGGAGGTATCTGGTGTGGAGGCGGTAGAGCCAGATGTTCAGGAATCCTTGGAGCAGCTTTATCAGAAGATGTGAGCTGATGTCCACCTCATCCAGAGTGTCTCCAGGAATGAGACAGAGGAACGCTGCATCCTCTACCTTCCACCCACGAAGACAAAGCTAGCGCTGCAGCAGTGACAACACGTCCTAACCTCCTCCTCCTCCTCCTCCTCCTCCATCGCCTGGCAACACAAACTAAATATAACCTCTGTCAACCTCAACCTGCTCTGCAGCGAGCAAATTAAAATAAGACACGATTCAGTTTGGATTAAATCATGAGTTTAATAGAACAAATGTGTTTCATGTAAAGACAGAATAAATAAGACAGACTGGTGAAGGTGAAGGAGAAGTGACCCTCTGCTACATGTGGACTAGTGGACAGACTGACAGACAGAGAGGCATGCATCAGAAACACAGAGACCACAGCAGCAGTCTGACGCTCAGTGATTCAGTCACATGGAGCTACCTGCAGACCTCACGTTGGGTTCAAGGCTCGAGGCCGATCTGACTGGGATTAAAGACATAAATACGCTTCAACTCAACGACGATGGAGACTCTGATGGATCCAGCTCAGACAAGAAGGTTTATCTTTATGGGCTGACAGTACATAGCTTTTAAAAAATGAAGGTGGAAGAGATCAGGTTTTTTAATGAACTATTCAGATTTCTTTAAATGTTGTAATTTATCCAGCTGTTTGAACAGTAATTGCAGATACATTAGTTCTAGTAGAGGAAACTCTCTATCAGGATTGTATTGATGAACCTTTTAGTGTTTTCTGCAGCTTTGTTTCCTCTTTGTTCTACTTGTTTTTAGTCAGTGAGCATTTAGAAGAGAGAGAAATGATGTCCTATGAACACACTTTAGATTCTGCTTGCTTTCCACAGCTTTAGTGCTGTGTTTATACTTCCTAGAGTTTATATGGTGCTGAAAACAAAAGACCTGAATGACATTTGAGCTTTTTGGAACGTTCTCAGACGTTGGTTTGTTAAACTCAAAGTTTCAGGGACTTTAACAAAAACTAAAACTAAACTATGAATCCTGTTTCCGTCTGAACCCAGCATCAGATATAACCTTTATCTTTATTCTTGTTCCTTTCATGACTGAATCACAGAGCAAAACGACGGCTGCACGTCGTCTCAGAAAGACGAGCGTCAACAGTAAAGTACCTTTTTAAATGTTTTTCTATTAGAGCTTATTAGCAGCATTTCGTTTGATGCTGAACATTATTCATTTTTTAATTATTAGTTTTTCAGGCGACGGCTACATACGGCACATAGTTTATATATTCAGTTATCTGCTCAGTCAAGAATGTAGAAGAAGAAGAAGAAGTCCATGCAAACAACCTGACAGTGGATTCATATAAATACTCATTTAGAGCAGCTGTTCTTTAACGGTTTGGACATTTAATTTAAACCTGAATTCACCTCATTAATCTGTAATAACCAAACAAAACGGTTCTGTAAATGTATATTCATGGAAGTAGATTCATGTAGCTGATAATTAAAAGCTCTAGAGACCAGCCCATACAAACCAGACGACATTTCTGCTAATTGTTGAGTCATGAAAGGTTTGTAAAATAAACTTTAGCCTTCGTTATCGTCTCCATAAATATGTTTCCAGAGACTTCACTCGGCTGTCGTTTTTCCTGCAGAGTCATCCTCACCTCACATGGACCAGAGCCCGAAGGCCGACGGACACAAACCTGATTCATGTCCTGTTAGTCTGGGTTGTGAGTCTGGTGCGTTCGCTGCCTCCCTGAACTTTATCATACGAGCGGTCGGGGTCTCTAAGCCAGCAGCCCTCAGGCCACGCAGTACCCCTGTCCCGTCATGAGGGTGGTCTGGCTCTCCCGCCGTCTGTCGCTCTTCTTCCTCTGTCGGAGCCTCCAGCAGACGGCGCTAGAGCCCAGCAGGCCCAGCCCAGCAGACAGCAGCACCAGCCCCAGCACCGAGATGTTGGAGCCGTGAGAGTTGAAGGCGTAGGCCACGGCCGTCACCACGACGCCGGCGATGAGGACCACCACAGCGAACGGGATGATGCAGCGGTAGCAGGACATCTCCGCGCCGCCGGTCGCCGCCGTCAGTTGGACCTCATTGACATGGGGGACGCGGGGGACTCGTGTTGTCACGACGACACTGTCCTTCCTGGGCATCGACCGCAGCTTCTCGGCGGAGATGGATGCCGGCATCTTCGGGGCGCTCCTGGGGATCCTGGCCCCACCCTTGATGTGGAAGTCGTCCGGCATGGTGATCTTACTGGCGAGGAACAGGTGGGCCATGTTTACGCAGGTGTCAGCCAATCAGAGAGCAGCTAGCTGTAAACACAGAGTAAGAGTAAGACCATGAATCCAGCTCGATCAGATTAGTGTCGTTGATCAAACCAACGTTAACAAACTGGGACGTCTCCTCACGTCTCCAGAACAAGAAGCTGCAGTTGAACGCGGCACAAAGACTACGGCTAACGACCAACGGTACATATGTTGTGTTACTTCATCCCATCACGGCCTTCAGAGCTCAGATTTCCTCCAGTCGTCTCCTTCCATTAACTTTCAGATGAGTCTGATTGTTAACGTGTCTGTGCTTCAGATCATGGAGACTGAAGGTTGATGCTAATGGGAATGCTAATGGGAAAGCTAATGGTGAATATTAATGGATAACAAAGTCAAGGAAAACAAGGTCGTTGCTAATGGTGATGCTAACAGCTATCATGGCAGCGCTGTGTTTCTGCACAGACCAGGTAGGCTGGTGTTAGCATCCTTTAGCAGATCAGTGACTAAATCAACTATGGATGAGAATTAAAATAAAACGTGTCTGAAACAGGTTCTTAATCCAAAGATACTGTGATAAAATAGATTTAAACGTTGATTATTTAAAGTTCTGTGGGGGAAGAGTTCAGCTTTCCTCAGATCATGAAGCTTCATGCTGAGTTAAGAGCTGATGCAGCTGAAGGTCTGCTGCCATTTAATGTGACTCAGAACAAACCATGTTATTAGCCAACGTGTGCATAAAGACAAACTGCAGCAGATCAGAAAATAACGAGAAGCAGCCATCAGCAACGAGGCTCAGATGTTTAACAAAGATCAGACGTCAGACGTGGCGGCGTCTCTCAGGTGAAGACATAAAGACATAAAGACACGCTGACCTCCTGTCCAGCATCATGCATAAATGTGCAGCTCTGGATCAACATCTAGTTTCTCAGGTTGTCTCTGCTCTGTCTTTCATCAAGTCAAACTGTCTGACTTCATGCATCTCCACCTCTACATCCTTTATATCATTTGCTCAGTTTGTTTTAACCTGAGACTGAAGAGAAGCGCTGAGAGCATATCTGAGATGTTTCAGGCTGATGGAGGACTCGTAGCTCTCAGAAGAAATAAATCCAGTGACAGAGTAAAAGAGTGAAGTGACTCACTGTGAGCGGAGGCACAGCTCCATTCCTTCAGAGGTTTCCTCTTTCAGTCGTTGTTTCCTCTCTGAGCCTCCTCATCGCTCTGCATCGTCTCGACTGCAGGGAAGAAACGGGGAATAAGTCTATCAATAGAAGAACCAGAGGGGACTGCACCGTCCCTCCCTGCGTCCCTCCCTGCCTCCCTCCCTCCCCCATTACCACCTCCTACCAGTTTTAACTCTTTCCCTGCTCCGGTCTACCTCGGCTCCACATTCAACACTCTTTAAAAACCACAGGAAAACACTTCAGCTCCTGATTTTACAAACGTCTTGAACTTTAATTCAAGTTAAAAGTAAAAACTTGTTTTGTTCGTTGTTGTTTCGTTGCATTCAGCGTTTGACGTAAAAGATCAAACCTCAGCAGCCACAGGTTCAACTAATGACTCAGATATTCAGGAGAAGCTGTGTTTGTGACGGGACTAACATGAAAATTAAGTTGTTTTTGATGCGGTGGTAACCATGGTAACCGTCACTAATCATCTAATAACTGAACTTCAGGTGAGAAGTTTCCAGGAGGCACATGGAGGCAGAACAACAAGATGAACCAAGATGGAATCAATGTGGACAGAGATGATGGAGACGTCTTGGTCGTCTTCTGAGACTCTACACATTCAGGACTGGAGGAGGACATGGAGGAGGACATGGAGGAGGAGGACACGGAGCAGGAGTAGATACTACTGCTACTCCTTCTGTTCTGTTTCCAGTAGATGTGATGCTCCTCTTCATCAGTGAAGTTGATGTTCTGACGTATCTGATCACATTTAATCACATGTCACGTAACAGGACGTTTGAATCGACCAATCAGCTTCCACCTCCCAAACTAAAGTGTTAAAAATCATCGTCCACAATCAACCAATCGATCTCTGATTGATCCGAGGTCAGACCGCCATCTTTAATGACATCACCAGGAAGGAGGAGTCAGAAACAGGAAATAAAACCATAAAGAAAGGTGATCTAAATGGAGAGAGCGCTGCATTGTGGGTAGTTAGTGGGTTAGTCTGAGTGTGTATGGTGTTCGTCATGGTGATTGTGCGACTACTACCCAGTTTCACAAAGACACAGAGGGAGTCTGGACTGTTTAGAAAAACGAGACGGCAGCAGCGGAGCAGTAAATATTTCTCAGTGAACTCTGTCAGGGTCATATTTCTGCTCCGGTCCCTCGACGAAGCCTCCACCCTGCAGCTGAAAGCCAGCGGCGGGTCGGCAGACTGGAACATCTGGGAGGGATCAGCCCAGCCTCCACGGTGGTCCAAGCCCAAAGATGGCAGCCTGCTGGCTTCACGCTGGCGGCCGGTGGCTCTGGTTCTGGTTCTGGTTCTGACCCCGTTCAGGCTCCAGGTGCAGCCTGAATCAGCCGCTCTACTTCTGGAAGCAGCTTCTTTGCTGAGTTTCTGTTAAAGTTTCTTTTCTGAGAGGACGACGACGACGTGTTCACCCAGCAGACGTCTGCTCAGGTTTAAAGAGAGAGTCAGACTCTAGATAAAGGAGAGACTGTAGGAGGAGGTCAGGGTGGAGGGAGGCGTCTCACACCACCACAGACTCTTTTAGCTGATAGATCCAGTTTAATGATGATCCATAAAGACTCAGAGATTAGATGAATAGTTTAACAGCATTAACACTCATCTGTGGGATTAATAAAGAATTAACTCATCTTATCTTAAAGGATTCTTGACTACGGCGTCAGTCGACGAATACGCTGGTGATCAAATATTACAGAGACTCTAGAGCAGATGCTAATGACGACGCTAAAGGTGATGCTAATTGTGACTTAATGGCAAAGCTAATGGTGATGGTGATACCAATGGCAAACCAAAGCAAGAAACACAAAGGCTAATGCTAATGGTTATGCTAAAGGAATGCTAACAGCCATTCTTACAGCGACACTAAAGGTGAAGACAGTGGTGATGCTAACGATAAGGTCTTGGTTCTTAGTTCATATATCTCATGATCAAATATGTGGGAAAAGAGTCGACAGATGAATCTAAAACGATGGTTTGTTGCAGCTCTGGTTGAGTAGCTTCGGTTCACTGACTCACTGTTATTGCTCCATTGAGTGTTTGTGTTAATAAACTGTATTTCCTCGTTCAGACCAGACGCTGCTCTTCATATTGATGTCGTGTTTTCTAGTTGACGCCCTGCAGAGACTGAAAACAGCAGCTGGACACATCTGGACTCGTATTTTCAGACTTTTGCTTTTGCAGACGAGCTTCTCTTGGAGGTGATGGTAGGTGGGGGGGGGCTGAGGGGTCAGTGAGGGCCAGCAGGGCCCCCGGAGAGGCCTCTGATCCAGAGTGAGGGAGGGGTCACCACAGCAGGGCCTCAGAGAAAAACACTGACCTGAGAGACATGAAGTCAGTGTTAATCAGTGTGTTCATGTCTCAGGTGACTGGAGCAGGAGGAGAGCAGCTCCTCACAGCTACACTGTAAAAACTAACCTCCTTAAATCAATGCTATATTTGTTTTGTTTTTTAAACTTCTCAGGTCAAATGTTCCTGTTCTACTGGCTGATCATCACTTGGCCTATTTTAAGTAACACATTCCTCGTTTTAAAATGAGTTTTTACGGTGGGATCCACAGCTCCAGTCAAAGTGATTTAATTCTCCTGCAGCTCTCACGTCTGAGGTTCTCTCCAAGGAAATCACAACAAAACAAGATGTTTGATGAAAAAGCTGGATTGATTTTTCCTTCCCGGTCCGTCCAGGGACGAGTGCTAAATCACTTCCTTCCCGGATCCATTTCTGGTTCAGATGATGTTTGTCCCTGGAGACGTCCTCGCTCTGTTTCCTCTGCACAGCAGATGGCTGCAGGCTGAGCAGTAAAGTGGTGAGTTAGCATTAGCGACCTGTTTGTGCTTCTCCCGTCTCTTCCTTCCTGTGAATACAGGTGTGTTCAGCTCCTGCTTTGTAATCTCGTCACATGCTGTTGATTTTCTTTGGCTCCGACTGAAGTGGAAAAGTTGACTTTGCATTTTTATTTATTTATTTATTTTGCATCTGTTACTAAGAAAAACTTTTTGTTAAAAGTGTGCAGTCACACCAGCTGCACAACAAACTGCTGACTGGAGAAAAACCTTCAGTTTTCTGTGTTTTTAGAAGAGTTCTGACGTCTGTGATCAACGGTCAGCAGCTTTATTTTATCAGTCAGCTGCTGCTGTTTACAAGCTGTGAACTTAAACTACATTTATGGACAGATACCAGAAATAAAACAGACAAACGTCTTTTAACGTCTATAACCTCCACCATTCTGACGGACAAGCTGCTCTGCTGGCTACATTAGCTAATGCTAACATCAAAGAAAGAATAGTAGAAGTTATTTTATTTACCACTGCTATAGTTTAAAGTTTGTCGTGTCAGGTGGGGGCCCCTCAGGGAGGCCTCCTACTCTCATGTATCCTGAACCTTAACTTTGAGCATCTGGTGCTTTATACGTCCTCTATCAACCCCACGTCCTCCTGCTGCCTCGGGTCATTAATGTGGACGATTCATTCATTCATTAATTTGGGGATGTGGATGAATGAGACGGGCTGGATGGACTCTAAACCTTATTTTTTAACTCCTGCACCGGCCGAGCAAACAGCTGACATGCAGCAGGATGTGTTTGGTATTATTAGGATCAGAGGAAACGAGGATGTTATTAGAGAGAGGACGACATGAGCCAAATGGAGCGAGAGTGACAGGATGTGAAGAACACATCAAATAAAAAGAAGGAGGCCGGGTCACGAGTGTCCGTCCATCGGTGGGGAGGCTTAAAAGTCAAAAAGATTTAACCACAGAATGAAAGGAACCGATCAAATAAACTATCAGAGACAGGACGCTGGACAGGAAGAGTCGTAAAGAGGCTTAAAGAGGGAGATGGAGATGGAGAGGATTTGTGGAGAAAGAGGGAGCTCCGTGTTTTGACAGGGGAGGAAGCGTTCCCATAATTCAGCCTTTCATGTTGGGGTTAGGATTAGCTCACCTCCTGCTGCAGGCCTGGAGGAGCAGGACAGGAAGGGGTTCCAGTCCAGCGGTCAGCAGGTCACAGAAAACACATTAAGATCCTCCTCAGTTATTTAAGGTCAAAGGTAACTAGGAAAATATCTGGATCAGTCAGAAAATTAAAAAGTAAAGAAGATGCTGCAGGTTGTTTATGAACGATGACTCACAAATATCTCCACAACAACACAATGAATAAAGTGAAGAACAACTGATCAGGAAAGGATAGCTTCCTAGCCTCCCAGCTAATAGTAGCTCTTCCCAGCACAATGCTTTAAATGATGAATCCATACTACTGTGCAGACTTGTTCTTTGGTAAAACATCCAAACATAAAAACATCAAATAATAAATTGAACGTGATTTATTTTCAGATGACCTGAAGAAGACCATGTTCTCTAAAGCTACATAAATAATCCTACAGAAGAAGAGCGTCTGAGCCTCCTCAGCTCCTCACTGACCTGTTTAAGAAGTGGACCAGGTGTTTCTATATCTTCTTGTTTTTATTAAGTTGTTGAACACTAACGTTTCAGGGCCATGTTGTTCGTGTGGGGCCCAGGAAACAACGACTGAAGGTAAAAACCTGGTCAGACTCAGTTTTGGGGTCATGGAGCAAACATGCTATGATGGAACCCATCAGTTTGACCGGTCATTTATAATGAACCTTGTCAGAATAAGATTCATTATAAATGTGTCAGGAATGTGCAGCTTCTGTTTGTTAGTGCTGATGTCATCCTGACATCTGGTGGTGCAGTGAAGAACTGCAGCTCATATTTAAACCTTTACTGATCACAACCAGGACTTCTCCTTCTCAGCATTCAGAACAAATGTTTTATTTTTAACAGTTCAGTCCAGTCTGAGTCTTCACCACCTCCTAAAGTTGCTCAGGATCGGATAGATGACGTCAAACGCTTCATAGACCTGGTCCAATCTTTTAGCTCCTGGATTTTAACACAGACTTCACAGTTAGTTTTTAAGGTTCCCCTAGATTACGGTAAATCGGCTCTTCAGTGACCAATGGGTTCTCTCAAAGAAACACTAGAACACTAGCATTCACACAGAAGCTCTACATATGTGATGAACATCTAGAACTTCCTCCATGACTTCCAGGTGACAACACTAGGACTACAGGAGAACCTAGAGGAGAACCTACAGAACCTCCTCACTAACAAATACAGACCAAGGAAACTAACAGATGGTTCCACCAGATTCAGATAAACTGCCTCTAGAACCTTCTCAAAGACCACTCAGTCCTCTCAAAGGAACACAAGAATCCATAAAGAAATGCGACAACCATAAAAAGAACGCCTAGAACCTCTTATATAACTTCACAATCTCTACTTTAAACACTATGACTTTACAGTTTTTTTGTGTGCTGAACCACATCAGCAACCTTTAGAACCTGCAGCCAGAACCTCCTCAGTGACTCTCCAAAACCAATGCTTTAAGGAACCACATATTCACTTCAGTATCTACCTGGGAACCGTCTCTCAGTACCCTGTAGATGTGGTTGCTGATGGCCTGATGAATCCAGAGTGTTATTATATTATTAATAACAGAAGCTCAGTTTAGTTACCGCAAATGTTTATCTTCCCAGACGAGAAGATGGTCACATTGATGCCTGGACAGACCTTGTAGAAGAGACCAGGAAACAGCTCTGGTTCAAAACTGTGGAGAGAGAACATGAACGTGTTGATCTGCTTTGGGTTCTGCATGATTTGTAATATCACCAGAGAACCGACAAACGCTGCTGCTGTTTCTCTTTCCATAGCACTAGTCCTCTTATCTCCAGTGTTTGTGCTAAGCTAGGCTAACTGTTGGCCAGTGTCTCCTGACCTGCAGTACTGATGGTGGGTCATGGCCAGCTGATTAAGACGGACTGGGAAGGTGCTGCAGGTGGCCATCATGTTCTGGATCTTAATGTTCAGGGATCTGATGGGGAAGCCGAGCTTCTGCACGATGCGGGCGAACTTCCTGGCCGCGAGCAGCGACTGCTCCACGCTGATCACAAACCGAGAGAGGAGGAGAAGGTTGTTCACTGTTCCATCTTTCTACATTTCAGTTACAGGAGGTGACTCCAGACAGACCTCTTGGCTCCTGTGCACACCAAATATCCGCTTTTGTATATCGAGGCTGTGGCTCTCGGCTCACGAATTCTCATGATGAGCGCCTTGAAAATCTGAAACACAACAGGAAACTGAAAGCTTCCTGGCTTTGATCAAACCCAGGATAAGCCTCATAACTGGGATATTTATGTCCAAGCAAACACACTCCACATGTCCTCTGGGTCCCACCATCCAGTCACTGTGTACCTTTGGGTTGTACTCGACGTTCCAAGACTTGCTAGCAATTAAGTTGAGGTCCAGAGAGCAGCCCAGCCTCACGGTGGAGATGACGTTCCTGCACAAAAACACAGCAAACATGAGCATGTTAAAGCTACAGGACGGTGTTGGAGGGATGTCTGTAAGGTGATGCTGAGGAAGCTACTGTGTGACCTAAACCTGAGGAACACCTGGTAAATGGTAGCATGGTGTAGCTCCATCTGGATTTGATTACGATGCATGTTTCAACTAATACAGAGATGAAATACATCTGCATCCTCCAACCAGTCAGAGGCAGGTCTCTGCTTGCATGTTCTTTAAAGTTAGTTCTTTTTCTGAACATCTCCTCTGACAGTGGACATTTTGCTGTTCTGTCCATCACCAGCTTAAGCCCCGCCCATATGATCTAATTGACCAGAGACTGATCAGTTCTAAAACCTATCTACAGCAGTTTGTGGAGGAACACATTGACCCTCGTTGGATTCTCCGTGACCTCTAAATCACTGTTCTTGTGGTGATGTTGTAGGTTCTACTAGCTTCAGATTAATTAAGATCTTCTCAGCGGAACACTAGGACTCATAAGGGAATGCTAAAGTATGCAAAGAACACCTAGAAGCTCCTCCATGACTTCCCTATGAGAACACTAGGTCTACCTGAAGCATGCATCTGGCCAGCAGATCTTTGCAGGAATAAAATCCGTTCCCAGCAGAGAACCTCCAGACCAACGTTCCCAGATGTTAACTTACTGTATCTCTGGGGCGACTTGCTGCAGCTCCTGCTCATCAGGTGTAGGAGAATCAGCGACATCGTCTGAATCCAGCAGCGATGATGAGTCGCTGCTTGTGAACTCAGCTGCTTCTGCTGCTGTGGGATTCTGGGAGCTGTAGTCAAAGCTGCTACTGGCGACATCTCTGGTGTCATCTTCAGCTGAAACAAACCAAAAACATCAACACAGATGCACCTGTTAAGGAGCCTGAGGTGCTATGTGACCGATGCATTCAGACCTTTTTGTTGTCGTACCTGTTTCGTTCTCTTGCTTTGATCCGTCCATCGTTAGGAGCTCATCAGGCAGTAACTGGAGGAACGAACAGTCAGTGTCTTCACTGTTCTCCTCCTTCGTCCTTGATGAGTCCTACAGCCAGAGACCAGAGTGAAGATACAGTCTGTAGTCACTGGTAAACGCACTGTTTCCTGTCGTTAGCAGCTGTTTACGAAGAATTACTGATGGAATCCAAGTGGTATTTTCTTCTTCAGAGGCAGAGTTTGGGTTTGATGTGTGAGTGAGTTGTGTTGTGTTGTCATGAGACCAAACTAGAGCAGTGACAGGTCTGTACTCACGTCGTTCTCAATGAACTTATCGTAGTAGCGCTCCAACTCAGACACCTCCATGACTGTTTTCTTTTTTAGCCGGTGACAGAATCGACTATTTTATTAAAGTTGTTTATGTTCAGATGTGTTCAGTCATGAGGAGTCTGTTGCTAAGAGACTGAGCTGATGGAAGATGACGGACCTGTTGGTTTGTTTCTGAAAACCTTTATTGTTGTTGTTTAAAGTTTCCTATGAAGACTGTTGGTTCTCTTTGTTCTTCTGAACATCAACCAACATGTTTTAACGTGATGCAGAGTCCAGCTTCATTATATTATATTATATTATATTATACTACGTGTTGCTGTGTTTCTTTCTGAGTGTCTCTCTGTAGTTTATCTGCAGATAATCAGCTCATAAACTACCTCCTTCCTGTTTGCACTATAACATCACACTGACTCTTCACTCCTCCCTTCATCCTGCTTCCTTTTCTTGCTTTCATCCCTGTTCCTTCCTTCTCTCCTTCTTCTTTTATTCCTCCCTTCTTCTCTTCACTTATTACTTTATTCCTTCTTTTTCTGTTCTCCTTCCATTCCTTCATCGTCCCTTCTTTCATCTCCCTCATCCATCTGTTTAGTTTGTTCTTCTTCTTTCATTCCTTTGTGTTCTTCTTCCTTTTCTTCTTCCTTCCTTTTTTCATTCAGTATTCTCTGTTCCTTCTTCCTCTTTCTTTCTTTCTTTCTTTCTTTCTTTCTTTAACTTCCCCTTTTGCTTTTGTTTCATCCTCTTCCCTTCTTCTACTACTTTGTTCTGTCCTCTTTTCATATTTCTTTCTTTCTAGCACCAGTTTTCTTCCTTCAGTCATTTTTTAGTTTTCCTTTCTTTCTTTTTCCAGTCTTCTTTATTCTCGTCTTCCCCTCTCCCTCCTCCAGTGGAAACATAAACAGATAAGCAATGATTAGAGCAGTCCTCCTCCCTCTCTCCTCCTCTCCTCCTCTCTCCTCCCTTCTAATTGTCCCGTGGCCGTGGAGGGAGGGAGGGAGGGAGGGAGGGAAGGAGGGCTGGGACTCGGCCGCCTCCAGATGTGGGCCTTCCCGGGCGTCAGTGCGGTGAGTGGACCGCAGTGAAATGTGATCCTCTCCGGCCTGGCCGCCTGTATTTTGGGATGTTTTACACGGGGCAGGACAAAGACACGTTTCCAGGCGGGAGCTCAGCCTGAGCAGATGTTTCTGTTCTGGGAAGAGAAGAAGAAGAAGAAGAAGAAGAGGAGGAGGAGGAGGAGGAAGCGACATTGTTTGTGCAGAAGAAGAAGTTCTGATTGACGGTAAAGTTTTGCTGCAGTGGTTGTTCGGTGTGAACTCAGCTGTGGAGGTGAGGGACAGCTGAGAGGACGGAGACATGTGTCCTCTGGTCACCGGCTCCTGACACCTCCACGGGTCACCAGCAGCCACGCGTGACGGCTCATTAGCTCCGTGTGCTCCGCTAGCTAAAGATGTCTTTACATGTTTGACTGTTCTGCTCTTTAAACCTCCCGGTGAGGAACAAAAAACAATAAATTATTCTCTGTTTTTAGTTTTATTTTGCAAACAACTACAGTCAATGTTAGCAACGTGTCTTTGACCCATTGGTTACCATGGCAACGGCACTCTTTCCGGGCTAGCTAACCATGAATCCAATGTGATAAGATTAATAACTGAGAAGCTAATGCTAGCAGATAGCTAACAGCTAGCTTACAAAGACGGCCAACAGTATGAAAATTAAAAATTAGCATTACCAGCTAGACATCAAGCTAATTAACTTAACGAGCTCTGTTGTTAGTCAAGAGCTAAGCTAATTTGCCACCTAAGCTAAGAACGACTAGCTGGACAATTTCTAAATAATCTCTGTTGCTAGTCAGCTACAAACTAACTGAAACGAACTAAATTGTTTAACTTTTTTATCAAGCTAACTAAGAAGCTAATTTTACCAAAGAAAGCTCTGGTCAGCTACGAACTGTCGTACAGGCTAATTGTAGCATTTAGTGTCAGGTATAAACTTAAACATTAATCAGCAGGCTAACTAACAAGCTAATTTTACTAGCTGGCTAACTAGCAATTAACTAATCAGCCAAGAAGGCCAGACAACAAGCTCAGTCGCTTGTCAGACACTACTTAACTGACAAGCTATGCTAAAAACTAGCATTGCCAGTTGGCTAACGTAACAGCTTTTGATACCAGTCGACTCTCAATTTATCCTAAGCTAACATCATGCTAACTCAGAAGCTAAGTTTACCACCCACCTGACAATTAACCACTAAGCTAACTAATAAGCTAATGCTAGGGGATACCAGCTAGCTTACGAGGTGTGTCAACAGTATGACATTTACAAACTAGCATTTCCAGCTAACCAGCTATCTAATTAATTTAACAAGCTCTGTTATTAGTCAAAAGCTAAGCCAATTAGCTAAGAAGCTACCTAAGCTAAGGATGACCAGCTGGTTAATTTATGAATAAAAAGCTCTATTGCCACTCTGCTGCCAACTAACTGACAAGCTACTGTTCCGGATAGAGCTTGGTTTAAACATACTTATTAATGTTTTCATCAGGCTAACTAATACGTTAATGCTAGGAGATAGCTACCAGCTAGCCTACACAGTATGCCAATAGTAGGCTATGCCATTCCCAAACTAGCATTGTCAGCTGGGTAACCATTAACCAACCAGTTTTGTCACTAGTTATCTGCCAACTAACCTGGAAGCTAATTGTACAAGATTTTGAGACATCCAGCATCTTCTCATGTTCTCTGAAAACTGATTACAGTTTATGGACTAGTAGATTAATCAAGAGCATTTTTGTAGATAAAGTGACATATAAAAACATTCATGTCGCTGTGAAATGATTTAATCTGACCATAAACACGTGCAGCTAAGCCTTCCTGTTTCATGGCGTCTCCACAGATATGGCTCAAGATGTCTGTGGATTCTGATAACTCCTGTGTTTTGCTGTCACCGCGAGACTCCAGGACTTCCTGCATCTTCCAACCCGCTGATGAGAAAGATGACATCCCAGGAGTGGGAGATGAGAGGTAAGGAGAGGCTGGACTACCTTTGTATTTTATACTGATATGCAGCTTAGTAAATCTGTGAGGCATCTTGACTCCTAGAAAGAATCAGACACATGACGTTGGTGCACATATCCAGACCTGTCGTTATTGTGTTGTTTCTCCTGCAGTGTCCTGGAGATGCTGAGCTACTCCAAGTTCTCCGACCTGGAAACATGGCTGTGCATGCCGTCGTCACTGCTGCTGCGTCCCAGGTCTCTGGACTTCACCTCCTCCTGTTCCTCCAACTCGTCCTCCACACATGCCTCCAACCACTCCTTAAACTCTTCCTCGCCGACCTCCAACTCCCGGCGCTCCACCTGCAGCGAGCCAGGAGAAGCCGAGCTCAGGTAACACCAGGCCCAGACGTAAATCTCTAGAGCTTTAGACTAGGCTTGTGCCGACACTAATTGATTGATTGAGATCCTCCAAAATGATAATCCAGTTCAGTCGCATGTCTCTGTAATGATGTCTTGACTGTCTCGATTAATCTAATCCTAACCGTCCAGCTGTAAGGACTCACTGTGCAGTCACACTACCAAAGGAAGGAGGTCACATGTGTCCCAGACCACCTCCACATGTGGACTGAGACCAGATCAGTGTTCACACCTGGACACTTGTGATCAGATCACTCAGGATGTTGAAGGTCACAGTCTGGCTGCAGCAGCCTCCTCCCTCTCCTGTTGCAGCCAGCAGACTCATTGTTCCTCAGTTTGTTGTAGCTCGTAAAGATTTGGTCTGGTTCCATGGTGATGGCCGTTACGTGGGGGAGGATTAGCCAAGACCCTGCTGGAAGTCTGTGGGGAAACACTGTTTACAGATGGAAAATGTGCTGCTATTATAAGGAGGTATGTTGTAGAGCTGGAGGGTTCTTTAGAGAACATGGAGGATCTCATCTGAACATGTTCAACACGACGAACGGAAAACAAACTGAGAGATGAAGACTTTTAACGTCTGAACTTTATTTGTTATTTCAACTCGCAGTGTTCTGTAGTCTGATGCTTTGGTCTGGCAGCGGTACCACAACCCCTCGCCACATTTTCTTTTCAAATATCACGAGTAGCTGTTGAACTTGTTGACGTAGCAGGTGTGACATACCTCCATACAGCCGACTCTTTGGCTGTTCTCACTCTCAGCAGAACCACATCATCTTTTCATCATTCTATTTGTATTTGTAACTCTGCTCGTAAAGGTTCCGGTATCATCCTGGCGTCAGTCTGGACCCAGGAGAGGAGGAGATTAGCTCTTTATGCTGCATTAATCTGAGCCTTCCAGAGTCATATCTGCTTCTAGCTCTCCTTTCATTTGACACAAAGGCCTCCTCTGGATAAACTGTGATAACACACACCAACACACAGTGAGGTAAGCTAACACCCCCGTAGGGCATTGAACACTTGAGCAGTGGACCTCCAGTTCAGTCATGTGTGATTATGTTTCCGTCTTGGATCACGTTGAGTTTTCTCCGTCAGTAGAAAACTCCTCAGCTGTGGTCAGACATCAGCTCTGGTGCTGATGTTCGCTCAGAGATGCTGAGTTGGACTCAGCTCCTGGACTTTGTGTTTCGGAGGAAGAAGGGAAGCCGTCAGGTCAGAGGAACATGGCGGAGTCGCAGCTACGTGGTGTCAGAGGCCAGGTATCAGGACATGTACAGTGTCAGGTTTACTGTTGAATTAATCGGGATTCTTGTGTCGTTCCTCAGCAGGTGTCACTGTAAAAACTTAAAAACTTCTGCAGGTTTCTGTTGTAGAAACTCAAATGATTGTAGTTTCTGTTTCTGTTAGACGTCAGGGATGTCCTGATCAGTATCAGGGTCGATCCAGGCGTTTTTAAAATGATCGGATCAGATTGATATTGGGGATTTCAGGCAAGGCTGATGTTTTGGTTTAATTTAAGTTTGGGCCACCATGAATCAAAACCATGTCCCTGTAGCTTCAAAAATGTCTTCCTCTTCTGTTTTAATTGTGATTTGCGTCAATGCTGGCACAAAAAATCAAAGAAGAACAAGATCCAGAACCCAGTGTGTATCCATGTGTTCTGTGTAGATGAAGGTCGTCCTCTGTTAGTCCGTAGCTAGTGTAACATGGATGTGTGTGATCATCATCCATCAGTCAAAGGCTGCAGCCAAACAACAAACACTGAACGTTTAAAAGAAGAGAAAAGTCTAGGAGAAGACAAGGAAGACAAGGACAGACTTTAGGAAGACACAGGAGACCAACTCTAGGAGAAGACAAGGACAGACTTTAGGAAGACACAGGAGACCAACTCTAGGACGTTTAGGATCAGTATTTATAGATGGGTATCCAATCAGAGGCTAAAAACAACATAATAATATTTGATGTGTCTCAAAGAGAAGACGTCTTGACTTCAGTCCTCGTTTTCTCTCGTTTGTCTTTTAAATTCTCCTAACTAGCCTCTAGCTCTTCATGATGCGACATGACACAGTGCTGGTGTTCAAACCTCTAACAATAAATGTTCTCTTCTTTAATCTCTGCAGGTCGTCTGTGAAGGAGTCCTCCTTCCTCAGACCTGCCCTGGGGAAGGAGGTGACGTTTCTGTCCACACCCCTCCTCCCCATCCTCTCCTCCACCCCCGTTAATGCTTCAGGGCGAAGCTCAGGGACTCCAGATGGAGACTCCGCCTCCCGGAGCGGCGTCAGCGTCAGGAAACGGCGCCGGCTCGCAGCCAGTCCTGGAGGACTCCACTGGAACTCAGCAGGTGAGACAGTTACCCTTAAAATACAGGTAAATATTTGTAGAAGACGTCTCCTCCAAGTGTTCAGCTGTAAATATCTGGTGGAGAGGTTAGGTTTTATCAGGAACATCTGTGGGTGGAGTCCACCTGAAGGTCAGGAGTCCACCTGAAGGTCAGGAGTCCACCTGAAGGTCAGGAGTCAGGAGTCCACCTGAAGGTCAGGAGTCCTGACCTCCTCGTTGGAAACACATGCATTCGTGGAGCTGTTGTGTGGCCGGTTAGCTCAGCTGGTTAGAGCGTGGTGCTAATAACGCCAAGGTCACGGGTTCGATCCCCGTACGGGCCAACTGACTTTTAGAAGAAGAAGAAGCACTCAGTGAGACTTAAAGGTTGAACCATGCAGAAGCTGAAAATAATATCCAATCACACCTGTCCATCTTTATGTTCATGTCTTCACACCTGCTATAAAAATGTGTCTCCACATGCGTCCCCAGCCAGCTCTGTAGATCTGATCTCAATGTGTGTGTCTGTAAATGAGCAGCAGCGCCATCATGTGACTCATTGTGTGTTCACACTACCAAAGGAAGGAGGACACATGTGTCCTAGACCACCTCCACGTGTGGACTGACACCAGATCAGTGTTCACACCTGGACCTGTTTAACCTGGACTCTAGAGACCAGATCAGTGTTCACACCTGGACCTGTTTAACCTGGACTCTAGAGACCAGATCAGTGTTCACACCTGGACCTGTTTAACCTGGACTCTAGAGACCAGATCAGTGTTCACACCTGGACCTGTTTAACCTGGACTCTAGAGACCAGATCACTGGGGGTTTCTGTTGCTCTGAGGTTTGTTCGGTCAGTGTGAAGTTGTGGACGTGATGTTTCTGGCTGCTGCTCTTGTTTATATCGTCCGGGGGCTTCACTTCCTGTGTTGGCCGTTTGTTCTGTAGCTCCACCCTCCTGGAGAATGATAATGAGCTTCCTGTTGGACAGATTACAGTCGGTCTCTTCAGCAGAACATCCGTCAGGTGTCTGAGTTCATACCCAGAGAAGAACTATTTATTTGTGCCTCCTGATCTCATTCACTGGGATTGAAACCACTGATGGTTGGAGATACTTTATCAGACTCTCCTCTCTCAAACTCCACTTTAGCTGCTTGGTCGAGAAGTAATCTGATGTTTTTGGTTTGTTTTTACTTTGTTTTCACATATTTAACTTAACTTAAAGAAAATCTTTTGTTCTTTCTGAGAAGCAGTCTGGATGTGAAGCTTCCTGAGCTACTGAGATGTTGATAAGAAGAATATAAACTTAAAGAATATCTCTTCCAGGTAGATTTAAGACAGATGTTTCAACACAGTGCGAATAATCTGCATTGACTGATTCATCTATTGTCCCACAGTGGGGACATTTACAGTTTAAAGGACAGACATAAACCTGTCTCCAGTTAGTTCAGTGATTTACCTGAACCTCCATCTTCTTCTCTGTCGCGTCAGTCTTTATGGAAGCAGTTGATCACAGAGAGTGTTCTCTAGTTCTAAGCTGAACCTGGATAGTTCATAGAAAGTAGAACATAAATAGTCCTGCTTTCCTGTGGAATAAATAAAAATAGTTTAATTTAAAAAATAAATAAAAAATAAAATAAAATGTGCCACCAGGTTTTAAAAATTAAATTTTTTTAGTACTTCAAGATTGCTTTTAAAACTTGGAATGAAAATTGAAAAAACAAATATTATTGAATTTTTATTTTAAACATTTACTGTCGTCTAAAAGTAAACAGAGAAACTTAATTTCAGTCTTCACGTTGTTTCTCCAGGAAGTAGTCTCCATGGTGACCACTGGTCCAGGTCTCTCTGGTCCAGGAAGCAGTCTCCATGGTGACCACTGGTCCAGGTCTCCAGTCCAGCTCTAAATAAACCTGGTTCCCAGATACCTTGAGTCAAAAGTCTAAACTTACATCTGAATATTGTTCCAGAGTCGTGTCCGTTTAGACAGAAAAGATCTGAACTCACTGATGGAAGCTACTTCTTCTGTCCAGCAGAGGGAGCCATGACTCCAGCTGTGTCAGAGGAACATTATTCACTGATTAGATGCAGAAGAAACCATTTGACTAAAGGCAGAAGATTTAAGATGTTAAATTATAGAAGGGGAAATTCATCAGAGCAACTTCTGTTAAACAAAAACAGAAGCACAGCTTCAATATGAACTAATCAGATCCTAGATACTCACTCTTAAGAAATCAAAGAATAAATGACTTTTATAATTAAACTGAATTTCTTAATATGTTGCTTCAGTATTATTCAGGATTATATCCATAACATGGACCTGGACTGAAACTTTCTTTTTTCATATAACATGGTCTACCTGATATGTCCTTCAGCCTCCAGGTGTGAACACTGATCTGGTCTCTAGAGTCCAGGTTAAACAGGTCCAGGTGTGAACACTGATCTGGTCTCTAGAGTCCAGGTTAAACAGGTCCAGGTGTGAACACTGATCTGGTCTCTAGAGTCCAGGTTAAACAGGTCCAGGTGTGAACACTGATCTGGTCTCTACAGTCCAGGTTAAACAGGTCCAGGTGTGAACACTGATCCGGTCTCTAGAGTCCAGGTTGAGTTCAGGATGACCGAGTGGTTCAAGATGCTGTGTTCAGCTCACAGTCTGTCCTTGAGGCGTGGGTTCAAATCCCACTTCTGACATGGGTTCTAGTCGTCAGTCTCTCCTTCCTTCTCTAAAATAACTGACGTCATAAATAAATCAGATGTTCTCATGTGAGAGTGTTTCCATCTGGTTCCTAAATGTGGATCATGTCTCCAAGTCACCAAGCAGCTGTTGATGGTTCTGATCCAGTGGTAGGTAGAGATCCATTAATATTCTACTGACCACATGATGGCGCTGCTGCTCATTTACAGAGCTCACTGGATCTCCCTGCTGTCTGCTGGGTAATCTCATTACAAATTAAACCTTCGTTCATTCATTCATTCGTCTTCTGTAACCACTTGTTCCTGTGAAGGGTCGCGGGGGGCTGGAGTTATCCCAGCTGTCCAAATGAAAACTTAATACACTTTAAAAAAGAAAAACACTCAAGCCCTTTCTGATGAATGAAGCTAATGTATCAGCTTTGTTTTTACTCATTAAACCGGTTTAATTAGATTTTATTTCCCTCTTCTACCTCTGGTGCTCACTCGTAATTTCCAGTTTCAGTTTAGTTTCAGGATAGAAATGTTTGAAATATAAAGTCAGATTGTGCTAGAATGAACTCTGCTCTCCATCCACATCACTGTAGATCTCATCTAACAGGGAGGATTATTTAGATTTGATCATATTTAGACGAATAAAAATTAAAATAAAGAAGAAAATTCATGTTCAAACTGACTTGTTGTTGACTGTTGGATTCAGTTCAAGAACCTGGACAGACTTTTATCCAAACAGCTTCCTCATTAAGTTTTAATGCAGCAGCTCAGGTGATCCTGAAACACTCTGCATGAATGGAAACATGAAACCAGCACAGAAACATCAGAACTAGACGAGGTCAGGACCAAACGACCTGCTGCTCATCTTCTATATCTGAGTTAATATGAAGAATATTCATAAACATTATCTCAGATGTTGTGTAGATGTTGGTGGAGGTGAGTGTTGTACGGTAACAGCTTGGCGTCTCTGGTTTCTGTTCACCAGGTTCGGTGCAGCGTGACTTCTGGTCACCTGATCCATCTCCTGGGTCTGGAGGGAGTGCATCATCATCATCATCATCACCAACAGCAGCAGCAGCAGGAGGTGGAGGTGGAGGATATGGTGGAGGTGTGAGGAGGCTCCCCCTGGCTGATCTGGGCGGAGCTTCACCGGCGTGGGCCGTGGAGCGGGCGTCTTTGAGGAAGACGCTTTCGGTTGACGACCGACTGCTGCAGCCGGCGGCCGGAGAGCAGCGACACCTGAGGCTGCTGAGCCGACTGGAGAGAGGAAGGAAGAAGCTCCGCAACATCCATGTGAGTCTGTCCTGAATGAATAATTAATTATTCATTTATTAGTTTAGAATTTACCTCAGACAAGACGTTTTACTTTCTGAGGAAACAGTCTGAGCCTCTAAGTGTTGTTCACTGGAGGCCAACAAAGATCCTTAGTGGAGAGGTGTGAAACTAAAGGGTCAGTACCGGATCTGAGGCGTCTGGGGAGGAGATGTTAGATGTTAGCTCTTCTTCTATTTGAAAACTAAAATACTGTGGACGACGTCAGCGCTGCTCCATCTGCGTTCACCTGATGGTCCAAGGTGCTGTCAGCATGCTAACGTTAGCCTAACCAGCCTAAAACAACTTAGCTTAAACCTGCTAATGTTAGCCTGAACTCGCTAACGTTAGCCTAATCAGCTAACAGTACCCTAAACCAGCTCATGTTGCATTAACTCCCATCCACATGGTCGTCCATGTCTTTGTAGCTGACACGGACTCTGGTTGCCACGGTAACCCTCATATACATACATCTAGTGTATGAATGAAGCTACTGGTGCTCCAATCCTCTGTCATCGTGGTGGATCTGGTTTTAGGACCCGGCTGTGTTCCTTAGAGGACATGGATGGTCTTTGTCTGGTCTTTTATTGTGAAACATCTGCTGTGAAACGTGTCCGTCCTGGTTTTATTCTCCTGTTGCTTTACAGGGTCAGATATTTGTTCTGTAGTGGCTGTGACTCAGGTTGTTTCGTGTATTTATCTGTGAGCTGGGCTGACCCTCGCTGGTTACCTCTTTTCTAACCCGGCCCTGTTGAACCTCTCCAGTTACACACTCATGTTGCAGTGACTCACAGCCGGCCGGCCGTCCAGCCTGTCGGCCCACAGATGGATTCACAGACCCTCTCAAATTAGAAGCTTTTCACAAACTCACAGCTTCACAGAGTTTATTCTGGGGGGGAACACTACGTTAGCATGTAGCACCACCATGTAGCAGCATCTTCTCATTATAGAAGCCACCGTGACACAGGCTGACTCTCTGCTTCATTGTCATGTTGTTTCACCGGCAGGGTTTCTGAAACAAAGGTGAATCACCAGGAAACGATTCCCACCTTTGCCTCGTGTTATTTGTGTCTTTGATTCATTCAATGCTGATTGAAACTCGCCTAAGGAGACTTTAGAGTCCAGACAATTACACATAATTAACTCTTAAAGTATTGTTTTCTGATCCATTTTATGTTCAATGTTAACCTAAACCAGCTAACATTAGCAAGAACCAACTGACATTAGCCTTAACCAGCTAACATTAGCCAGAACCAACTGACATTAGCCTTAACCAGCTAACATTAGCAAGAACCAGCTAGCATTAGCCTAAACCAGCTAACATTAGCCAGAACCAACTGACATTAGCCTTAACCAGCTAACATTAGCCAGAACCAGCTAGCATTAGCCTTAACCAGCTAACCTTATCCTGAACCAGCTACCTTAAACATGAACCAGTTAATCTAAATTAACCAACAGCCTAAAACAAGCAAACGTTAGCATAAAGCAGCTAACTCAAACCTGAACCAGCTAACGTTGCATAAACTCTTGTCCACATCTAAACCATTCCTCAGGTTGTCCTCTAGTGGACGTCCCAGGCTCTGGTTGCCTAGGTAACCCTTACTTAAATACATCCAGTATGTCAATCAACTGGATCAGTGGCTCCCATTGGTCCAGATCTGTTCTACTTGGCCCCGCCCACTGGCCGTCTGATGGTCACTTCCTGTCTCTGGTGTATGAAGGTGTGATTTGTCAGCGTGGACTCAGAGCTGAAGCTGTGGTGTGGGCGACGTCTGAGTGGGTTTTAGAGGAGATGACAGTCAGAGTGTTTCTGTCTGAATGTCTGAGGCAGCTGATGGTTTGTAATCACCTCTAATAGTCTGTGCTGTGTCCTCTTTGTTCCTGGCTCAGACCTGGATGTTCAGCATCTACGCTGCCTTCACTGCCTCCAGGAATGTCCACATGTGTCCTGCATGTGTGTCTTCCTCCTGTCCTCAGCTTAAAGGACGTTTCTTTAGCCTCATTTAGCTCCAGTTTATTAGGTACACTAGTGAACTCATTCTAAAGTAAACCAGAGTCAGAAAGGAGGATGGAGGTGTGTCAAAATATTAGGAACACGTGTCATCGTTCTACAAAACGAAAACACCAGCTCTGTCTGTTAGCGTCACGTTTCAGCCTGAAACACAAAGTTAGTTCATTAGTTTTAATCGTCTCATTGTTTCTTTTAGAGCAGTCGTCCTCTCACTCCGTCACTTTCAGTAAATAAATGATTTCCAGGCAACGCAGGCAGCCGGCCGACGGCACGGAGACGCAAACATCTCGATCCTCTTCAGCCGATGGAAAATCCTCCCGCTCGTAAAAAGCCTCGCCGTCGTAAAAACCTCATCACCGCTGCCTTTGGGTTTTTTGGTGGAAAGTTTGAGCGCAGCAGGTGGTGTACAGCAGCGAGGAGGAGGAGGAGGAGGAGGAGGAGGAGGAGGAGGAGGAGGAGGAGGAGGAGGGCTGCATTAGGCATCACTAAAGCAACCCACCCCGTCCCTCTGGGGACTGTCCTCCTCACCTAAAACCAAACCTGCTTTCTGGGACGCTACTGATCTACAGATATGTCCTGCTCATCTCAGTCTCAGCAGATTTATGTTGACCACGTTCAAATGAAACATCAAAGACCATCTAAAAATCCCACGATTTTCACTTTATTTCCTTGTTTTTCATGGATTAGCTCTAAGAAATGAGCTTCCATGCTACTTTAAACCTCCCGTCCGACCAGGAAGCCAGCAGGGGCTGATCCGGCCTCCTCTGCAGACTCTCCTGCTGTTTCCTGGTCCTGGCATTGTGAATAAATAACTCTGTGAGTGGAGCTTAAGGCTTTAAAATCTGGAGTGGAAACTTTGAGAAGAGCTGTGACAATTTAATCAGGCTTCCTGTGAGCCAGCGTTTCTCTGCCGGAGGGCGATACAGACGGCGTGGACGGACCCCCCAATGCTGCTGATGCTCAGAGATGCTGTGATGATTCATCTGAGAGTGTGGAGCAGTTCTGCTGGACTGAAGAGGTGTCTGTCAGTCTCTTTAATAGACACCGTGACCCTGCTCGTCCTCCTGCTTCAGTCAACAGCTTTCATTTCCATAGATTCCAGACAATCCTGTCATCTCTGCCACAGGCTGAGAAACAGCCAGCCAGCCGTCAGGTTTATTACGAGTTTATCTTCTCTCTTAATGAATGAATCAGTCAGAAAATGATTCTCGTGATCTCCCAGATCACTTCAGCTCAGAATAAACATCCAGGAATCGACTCCTTCCAGGGACTCGTTGTCTTTTCTAGTCTGGAAGTCAACAGCAACGTCCCTCATCCACAAAACTTTATCTGGAGTCTCTCCGTTAGGAACTGGTTCCAGCAGAGATCGTTTAGGGGCGGGGCTTAATGTCATACATGTCATCTGATATGTTTAAATGTTGTGTAGTTATATGTCAGGATACATCAATCTGACTGAAGTCTGAAGACCGCGTCTAAAAGAAGAAGCTACAAGAGCAGAACAAAAAAAACGAGCGACCTCGACCCGCTCAGCCGTGAATCAGTCGGTGCAGCAGAGGAAAGAAAACAGAATCTGAAATGTGTTCTGAGTGAATTATGTTTCGCTGTAGCATAAAAACAAAGAAGCAGAAGAAATCTGAAGCAAACGAGCTGAAATGAATAAAGAGACGAGACGACTGAACCAGAATCAAAGCTCAGGAGATTGTCTCATTCTGGAGAACGTGATCTGTCTTTGTGTTGGACTGGTGCTATAATAATAATAATAACATGCACATTTATATGAGGCAGGATATTTGATCCACTCCCACTGAAAGATATCGGCTCATAAAATCCTGGTTTTAAGAAACGAGACGAGAGGACGTGTGATGGAGATCAGTGTCAGGACGGGAAGATGATTGGATTTAAAAAGTAGAGAAAGATGTTTAAACATGAATCACTTCCTCTGTGTTTGACTAGAAGATCCAAGCTGCTCCATCATCAGTTAGTCTTCACGTTACTGAACCAGTACGAATACAAATATTAGTCGATGTTAGGGCTGGGCGATAAAACAATAACCATAAATATCACGTGGTCAATATCAGTAGAACATTCTTTTTTTCCACCGCTATTGAATGAATTAAAAATTAATGAAATTTAAATGCTATTGAATATGTCATTATTATATTTTTTATAAAAATGGGTTATGATGGGATTTTTATGACCCTGTCAGTCAAAATGACAGACAAGGAAAAAGCGCACTGCAGCGGAGCCACACGACAAAACATCAAAGATATAAAGAAATAACAGATGCAGCTTAGTACAGATGAGAAGTCTGAGCAGAATAGATTAAAAAATGAATTAATAATTATCGATATCGAATGATATGAAACACTTATATGGTGATACATGTTTCAGCCATATCCCTCAGCCCTAGTAGATGCACTGAGGTGCTTTAAAGTTTTCTAGGTTGAATCAGAGACATCCTGTCCTCTATCACATGTTCATTTTAAGGTCAGGTTCAGTCAGAAGTGTTTCCGTGGACGTCATGAGACTCAGTTGATCAGTTCCTTGATGAATGTTGGAGGGGAGGCAGACGTTGAGTTTTAAGTTAAAGTTTTAAAACTGAAATGTCTCTAAATGAAATCAAGACGTCCGTAGCAGCGTCCAGTCTTTGCTAACTAGAAATATTAGAGACAGGACATTGGACGGTTTTATTCTGTGACTTGTTGCTATAAAGATAATGTATAAATAGATTTCTGTATAAATGCTAGCTGGTCTTCTGGTGGTGCTGGTGTGTTCAGTCGTGACAGATGAGGTGATGTTTACCGTCACTCTACATGTCCCATGCATGGAGTCCCAGTGAAGGAGGGGTTTGTGTTGGCCTCCTGTTTACTCGGTACATTTTTCTCAGGCCCCGCTCGCCATCCTTGTACACAAACACTTCCACAGTGGTGCATTAAGCAGCCCTGCTCCCGCGGGGCTAATCACATCAGGCCACGAGTCAAGCGAGTCTTTCTGAAACATCCATTAAGCTGCTTCTCTGCACCAAATCCTCCATGAATCACCCACCATGAAATATTAGCTCCATAAATTCAGCCTGCCATCCTATTAAGCGTAATCCCTTAAAAAAACAACAGCTCAGAGCAGATGATTGGTGCCTCCACCTCCGCCGCCGCAGCCCCACACCTCCACCACCACCGCCCCACACCTCCAGAGTGTGTGTCTGCATGATATGAGACGACTGCATAAACAAATGCTGCAGCAGCTTTACGTTTCCTGATGTTTTACTGCTGCAAATCCTGCAGAGAACAAATGAAGCTGTGCAGCCAGGGAACGAGAGCAGAGCCTAAAACTTTTAGTCAATCAGTCGGTTTTTATTCGCCATGAAATGTCAAAGATAATAAACGGGCCGACAGCAGCAGTTCCCAAAAGCCGAGATGACATTTTCATGTTATTGTTTTTTATGTGTTTATTCAAAAGAAAAAAGTTGTTTAAGATTCTTCCAGTAAGACTCGACTAAATGTGGCATTGTTGAATATTGACTTTTACCACACGACAGATCTAGATGCTGAATAGCTATAAAAAAAGTTTTAGGAACACAATGCTCCTTAGAAACAAAGTTTCCTGTCAAATTCTTAATTTAGTGGATATAAAAGTTCAAACACTTCTGTTGATGCAGCAGAGTTTTCTGAAATGTTGCTTTAATTTTCTCCACTTGTTGGTTTTTAATGTGTCCTGATCCATCCTGAAGAACCTGATCGGTATAAACACCCTGATAGCAATGACATCATCCTGAACTCATTCACTAGAACTGGACCAAAGGTTCTAGTAACAATAGAACCAGGCCCACTCTCCATCTGGACATGTAGAGAACCAAAGAACCCAAAGTGTTCCACGTTGGGTTTTTACCTCCTGAAAGTGAATCTGGCTCCAAAATCCTCCTGATTCACTACACGAGACAATGTCCACACAATTCAACCTTTGGACATTTTATGTCTCCTGGACATCATCACATTCTACCATTGAGCTCATTATCCAGGAGAAGACTGAGATTTCCTCCATGTTCACACATGGAACTCCCCAGGAGAACCAGTCACCAAGGCATGCTACGTAGCTATGCTAAGCTAACGTTCACTACTAGATGGATGATCTGTGTTTAGTATTTGTAGTACCACCATTAGACCACTAGATGGAGACAAAGAACCATGAAACAGAAGCACAGGGCTCAGATTCTATCAGTCCAGTCACCATGTGGTTCATAGCTGATGTAGAATCATTGACAGACTCTAAAGGATGAAGATAATTGATGTCAGTTGGGGATTTGGTGAAATACTGAGACAGAAGACAAAAGGCTTGGTCGTGTGTCTTCTCTGGGAGCCAACTCTAACCCATGGTTGGTTTAGGCTAGTGTTAGCCAAGACATGGACGACCAGAGCATCAGTGCACTGTTTGGTAGCTACTGATTTCCTGAATCAGGTCCAGAGGTTTGTGGTGTCTCCTCCATCTTTAGTCCAGCTCTTCTCTGTCCTCATTGGTCCAGAGGTTTGTGGTGTCTCCTCCATCTTTAGTCCAGCTCTTCTCTGTCCTCATTGGTCCAGAGGTTTGTGGTGTCTCCTCCATCTTCAGTCCAGCTCTTCTCTGTCCTCAGGCGTCTTAGAGTCATTCTAGTCTGAAGGTGCCTTCATCACTCCTTGATACCGTCCAGCAGGCGTTTATCTCCAGTCGATGCCTACGCCAGTCATCCTGTCAGTCACCCAGTGGGCGAGCCAGCCCTCCAGCCAGGCAGCGTTCAGAGGTGCCAGCAGGGACGGCTCAGCCTCCCCCCGTCTGCAGGCTCACCGCCCGGCCATGAATGCTGGCATTGCTGCGCTAATTAACCCGGGGAGAGGCTAACAGGCCGGCCACAGTGCAGCCTCTGACCGATCTCAGAATAAAAGCCTTGTTCAAATTAGCAAGGTGAAGTGGCGAGGCAGGAGGGGGGTGGGAGGGGTCGGGGGGGTCTCAGCTGTCTGCGGTCAGGCTGTGTGTGGTGGTGAAGGTTATATTAGTTCAGATCAGCGATGCAGTGGTGAAGCCTGATTGTAGAGCGTTAATGGAACAGAAGCTATTTCAGTGAACGTTTATAGATTTATCACCTTCATTACAGAGCTTCACTTTACTACGCTGGTTTAAAGGGTTTATAGACAGGAGTAAAGTCCTACTTCATTTTCCTCTTCTTCTGGGGTTTTCTTCTTCTTTGACGGCAGCCAGCAACCATTAAAACACAAGAAGAAGAATAATGTTCTTAGCGTCTGGCTACGACTCTTTGGTGATACCAGGAGTCCAACCCTTAACTATGGTCTCTGTAGGGTGGCTGGACAGTTCATGTGTGTTGGATATATTATTATTATAAAATTAAATCTGACTTTTAACAGTGAAGATGAAGTGAGGACTGTCTAACGATGAAGGTTAGGTAGGCTTGGTCCGGCCTGCTGGTATTTATTGAATCCACACTCTGACATTAAAGCCTCGGCGTCGTCTCAAAGCGTCTGAACACGAGCTCCATGGACGTCTTGACATTCACAGAAATACCAGCAGAGTGGAGGGAGAGGAAGTGAGACGGCGGCGGCGATGAAGGCCGGATTCAGCGGCAGGTCAGCGGAGATGAGAGACTCTTTGTTGTGAGGCTCAGAAACAAGCACGGGAACATGAACTCCTCAGAACCAGAACGCTCCAGATCTGAAACAAGACTCAGACCTTCTGAATATCTGCGGTTACTGGAAGTCTTCAGAGCATTAAAAGTCCCTATTCGTCCGTCCGTCAGGCTTCCAGAAGATGTTTGAGTCCCATGAATGACTGAATGAATAGAAAGTCAGTCACTTTCAGCTCAGCTGTCTGGACACCAGTTTTAATTTGGTTGAAGATGATTCATCAACGACCAAGAGGAAACAAACTGAAATAAACTAATATCTGATGATAACAGCTGTGAGGACATGTTCTCTCTCTACGTCTTTCCTTGTCAGGGAACGATGAAGGTAAAGACGTCTACATGAAGTTATTGACCTCTGACCTACTGACACATATTCACAGTGAATTCAGTCATCAAGGTGTTTGGCCTCTGAAGGATCTGATTTGTGGATTGAGACGTCCTGAAACGTTCATTGATTCAGAGGAAAAGAACGTTGAGGCTTCTGCAGACAGATGGAGTGGGAGTGAGGCAGAGATGAATAAGAGAATGACTAACGGAGACAGAAATAAAAAGAGACCAGGCCAGTTGGCGGCTGGTTGGACGTCCGGGTTGATTCAGGAAGCCAGCGACTCGTTTCACTCATTCAGAAAAGAAGACGAGGCAGATCAGCTGTGTCTGTGTCAGACCCTGGCAGGGAAGAAGTCCAACAGGAACTTGATCACGTTACGACCTTCAGCCCTCGGCGTGAAGAAGAGTCGTCTCCTGGGTTTGATCCACGTGTTTGTACGTCAGCCCAAAAGAAAACAAGATGAAGCAAAGACAAACTGAACTCGTCGTGTTTCTAGAAGACGTTTTGTTCTCAGTAATACATGAGATCACTGTCAATCAAAATACAGTAAGTTTACAGAAACATACTCTAAATATACAAGTACAGCAATTCCTCAAAATCCATTTTCCTTCAAAGTTGATAATAAAAAACAAGTTATAAAATCAGTCGAGCTCCACCAGCTGTAGACGAAGTTACTGACACCATCAGATGGACATCTGTGATCAGACTGATGTTAACGTGTGAAAAGCTTTGATCAGCTTTGACTCTTGAACGTGTGATCAGGGAGCGTTGGTCAAACTGAGAAAACAAAACTAAACGAGGTTTTATTAAGAGCAGGGATATGTTGTTTACATTAGAAAGGCCGTTTCAGAAACCCACTCAGGACCGTGTAAACACACCAGAGCTGAGATGGTGTGACTCTGTTGTTGTTGTAGCTGCTGGCTGTCAACAGATTTGTCTCCGTGGGTTGAGTGATCATCTCATTTTAAGGCCGACGGGAGGCAAAGTATCTGTCTTCAGCAGAGAACGTCCTGCTGCTGCGCTCATCACATTCATAACCACCTTCCTCCTGCCTCAGCCGCGTGAATCCTTCTCTGGGATCAGAGGCAACGAGCTGATCTGGGTCTGCACTGAAATAAAACCCATGCTCATTTTCTGCCCGTCTGCAGCTTGATCAACGTCATGTGGACAAACCAGAGGACGTTACTGGACAGATGAGACCAAATGAGATGAAGCATCAGAACCTCATCCCTCCATCAAACATGGGGGTGAAGCTAATGTCCTGGTTTGGGCCTGTTCTGCTGCATCTGGACCAGGACGCCTTGTCCTCATTGATGGACCAATGAACTCTAAAAGAAAATGTCAGGACATCTGTCCATGAGCTGAATGTGAAGAGAAACTGGGTCATGCAGCAAGACAAGGAGAACCAAGAACACAAGTGGTTCTACAAGAGAACGGTTAAAGAAGAACCAGATGAATGTTTAGGAACGGCCAAGTCAAAGTCCTGACCTTAATCCAAGAGAAATGTTGTTGTTGGACCTGAAGCAGCAGTTGATGTGAGGAAACCCACCAACATCTCAGAACTGAAGTGGTTCCTGTTCTGAGGAATGGGCTCCAGGCTGAGGTTTCATGTCAGATAAAGAGATCTGACAACATGGACGACGCATGCACCTTCTTTGACAAACGCTATCAGAGGAGAAGATATTCAGACTGAGGAGACAGAGCGTGTTGAGGACTAACTGCTGCCTCCTTGTCCTCAGGCCTTCCAGCGTCCCAGTGATGATGGTGGAGGAGCCCACAGAGACTCATGTGCAGATACCAATTTCCCCCTCACAGCATCCTCTCTCGTTGTCAAGGCAACTGAATATTTCCACCCCCATGCTCCTCAAACCCAGCCAACCTCTCCATTCAAATCAAACACACCCCTCCCATCCAGCGCTCACGCTTCACATGGTTGAGCAAACACAACTCTTTACTTCTTCTTCAGGAGGAGCTGCTGATATTTAAACAGCTTCATTAGGAGTTCATGCAGCAAGAAACGTCAAATCAGAAGGTTGGAGGTTTTATTAGAGACGTTCTCAGACACAAAGATGGATATGATGACATATATATCAACAAGTCACTTTATCAAAGTTTATTCAAGATTCAGGAGAACTTTATCCTTATTCAGACCATAACACATTTATATTTAATTAAAACTAAATCTAAGTCTGGTGAAGCTCTGTGAAGGTTCTCAGTCATACACGTCAAAAATAAAACAAGATGAAACAAACTGGACTGTAGAAAGATGGACGGAGGCTTAGCTCCTCAAAAGTAGAGCATGTAGAGCTCCCCCTGGTGGCTGGCTGCAGTATATGTCATAAGCTCCACCCCCTCCATGTTAGTGGGCGGGGTGGTACCTGTAATTTCAGGTAGTTAATGTTGACGAAGTGTCAGTTGTTTGGATAAGTTTTGTTTTAGTTATTTGATGCTGTAGAAACAGGAAGTGACATCATGGCGTAGGACTGTGAGAGTTGTAAAAACAAAAAGTTAGAAACTAGTCCAATGTCTAATCATCATGTCCTTGTATCAGGTGGAGGTAGAGCAGAGTGTAGTATTAATTAAACTAAAACATGTGTGGGCGGGGCATCAATATCACGGCTCCACGTGGCTCCGCCCCCTCAGACCGTACTGATCAGACTCTGGATCCAAACAAAGATGGCGCCGCCTGCCATCTTGAGTCAGTTTGACCAATGAGAGGAAGAGGAGACGTGGTGTCCATGTTTGTATACAGACTATACGTTGAGTTTCATAGAAGATGTTTCTTCATGTGCTGTAGTTTCTTACAGACTCTAGAACATTACATCCCCCTAGTGGATAAATGAGGAACCGCAGTGACTTTTATTGTTGAATAGAAACGTCTTCTATTGACATTCATCCCACGGGCTCAGACAGCTCAGACGTCCTCTCTGATTTCTGTGTTGAGCTTTTATCAGCTCCAACATGAGGCGCTGAGTTTAAAGAGTTTTAGTGGCGTCCTCATGTGTCTTCTGTTCCTGGCGTTAATGTGTCTTCCTGAGCAGAGCTGCTCTAACATGTGTCTCTGCATCATAATCCTGCATAAACACTGATCGTTTTCTCCTCTGGTTCACCTCCACAGAGTCTGGGAACCACGGGACGATACGACACCAGGAAAAAGTGAGTCCTGCCTCCTCTCTTCTCTTTACCTGCTCTTCATTTTCATTCTCTATTCTTTCATCCTTTCTCAGTTCGCCTGAAACATTTACCAAACTCTGATTTAATAAAACCAAAGGCCTGACCTCTGCTGTGTCGTTCTGAGAAACCACATTATGTCAGTCTTCTTATTGTTTTCCATCTTCGCCCAGTCAAGCTGAATAGAGTGGATATTATAAGTAGCTGAAGAAGAAACCTTGGCTGCTGAATTCCTTGCACAGCGTTCAGTGGAACCAGAGTTAACTTTTACAGCCAAGGCTGAGCAGCTCACGATTTTAATTGATTTTAGCTTTAATGGAGTAAAGTACTACAACCATGTAATGTTTACAATGAAGATATCAACAGAAAGTTTGAACTTAGGTCTTTATTTGCTCTCTGTCACTAAATGAATGACACGACCTTCAGTGTTGTTGAGTCATCGTTGTGTGAAGCCTGTCAGTGGTTCAGGGTTATTTTCATCATCTTCACAAACTGACATGTGAGCTGCTGCTGGAAAATGAGGCCGTTAAAGTCTGCTGCTCGTTAGTGTGGACGAATCAGGACAGAGACAGCAAAGATCCTCTGACCTCACACCAATCAGACGACGGCGTCAGGGTTTAGTGGTCAGAGCGTAGGAGCTGTGTCTCAGTCAAGAACTCAACAAGAACTCTCTAGAACAGATGCTAATGGAGATGCTAATGGCTAGCATGTCAGCTCTGCTTTCCTGCAGTGTAAAGGCTCATGTAGGTTTCCAGTAACGTTTGTTAGCGACCTTTAGCAGAGTAATTAAATCAGACTCAGCACCGTGGAAGCTAACTTAAGATTTAAGCTTTAAATGTAGCCTGACGCAGACAAACTCAGTTCTTCTCAGAGTCAGAGTCTAATAACTCTCGAACTGGATTTCATCACGGGGTGATGATCTGATTGGACACACACATTTCACCCTGACCCCCAGATGTCAGAGAACCATGAAGGTGGAAAGTCGTTCCTCCTCTGGGAACGATTCATGTCTGTTAACTTCATGGCAGTTTGCTGAAGAGCTGCAGAAACAGGTTCAGTTGGAACCTTAAATATGGAGTTTAGTATCCCAGCTTTGATCATATCCAGGATATGGTGTTTACAGGGAACACAGAGAAACCCGGTCATTCATATCCCCGTATGTATGATAAACACCAGAAACCTGTTTTCTGATCACTGCATCCTATCTGAGCATACGTGTGTTACGTCTTTTGTTTACAACAGATTGCGCTTTGGAAACCAGTGTCACGTGTTTTCTGCATCTAAACACGTCGTTATGTTTAGTTCTTTCATTAGTTTAAGGCATAATTCAGTCTCTCCGTCGCTCCTAAAGTGAGAAGTTCTCGTTGCCGCCATGGTGTTTGTATATCTGGTGGCGTCACTAGCGCCTGCGCAGACAGTGATTCTTAGCATGAAACAGACTGAGACTTGTCATGTGTGGGTGTGAACTAAACCTTTGGAAACAAACAACTCTGATAGAGAAGCTGAGTTTCCTGGACGTCAGATCTACAACAGTCTACTATCAGACACTGTGAGGGTTCAAGCTCATGTCCAGTCACTACATACTTTAGTTTCACGTCAAAACCAAAGCTGAACCATTTCCATATCGTCCCAGTACCCTGTGTGTCTGCCCTGGATGAACCCTGGACACGACTCTGTGGTCCTTGACTCTTTTACTCTGCGTTACATAAACTCTTAATTCTCAGGGACTTCGGCTCTAGTCAGGATGGTATTTATAAATTCTTTTGTTGCCAGTTATTCAACAGACTCGTGTATCTCGACAGCACTAATGGATTTTTCATGGCCAAGAGCTCCACAGAAAGGCCAGCTGGGTCACTGTGATTAAAAACATCTTCCATCACACAAGCAGAATTATTTCAGGTATTTTTGTATTATTTTTGTCTCCGTGTCCTGAACTCTATGTTCTTTCACAATAAAAGACTCAAAATGCAAAACTTCCATTCTATTAAAACATTTAATGAGCTGTGGACGACCCACGACATGAAACAGCACGATCCTCATCAGCACGGGTCCACTGTAGGAGTGTTATTGGTTCATAGCTGTGTTAATTATTGATGTTGATTATTCCCTCAATAACTCCTGGTGTCTTTAGTTCATTTATCATCAGAGATGTTTGTTTCCTCTGAGGATGAAGCTTCAGGGTTCAGGTCTAATCTGAGTCTTTGTCTCTAAATCAATCAGATGTTCTCATGTGAGAGTGTTTCCATGTGGTTCCTAAATGTGGATCATGTCTCCAAGTCACCAAGCAGCTGTTGATGGTTCTGATCCAGTGGTAGGTAGAGATCCATTAATATTCTACTGACCACATGATGGCGCTGCTGCTCATTTACAGACACACACACTGAGATCACATCTACAGAGCTGGCTGGGGACGCATGTGGAGACACATTAAGACCAGGTGGATGGACAGGTGAGACCAGGTGAGACTAGGTGGATGGACAGGTGAGACCAGGTGAGACCAGGAGAGACCAGGAGAGACCAGGAGAGACCAGGTGAGACCAGGAGAGACCAGGTGGATGGACACATTTACATTAAGACCAGGTGGATGGACAGGTGAGACCAGGAGAGACCAGGAGAGACCAGGTGAGACCAGGAGAGACCAGGTGGATGGACAGGTGAGAGCAGGTGAGAGCAGGTGGATGGACAGGTGAGACCAGATGAGACCAGGTGAGACCAGGTGGATGGACAGGTGAGACCAGGAGAGACCAGGTGAGACCAGGAGAGACCAGGAGAGACCAGGTGAGACCAGGAGAGACCAGGTAGATGGACACATTTACATTAAGACCAGGTGGAGACACATTTACATTAAGACCAGGTGAGACCAGGTGAGACCAGGAGAGACCAGGTGGATGGACAGGTGAGACCAGGTGAGACCAGGAGAGACCAGGTGAGACCAGGAGAGACCAGGTGGATGGACACATTTACATTAAGACCAGGTGGATGGACAGGTGAGACCAGGAGAGACCAGGAGAGACCAGGTGAGACCAGGAGAGACCAGGTGGATGGACAGGTGAGAGCAGGTGAGAGCAGGTGGATGGACAGGTGAGACCAGATGAGACCAGGTGAGACCAGGTGGATGGACAGGTGAGACCAGGAGAGACCAGGTGAGACCAGGAGAGACCAGGAGAGACCAGGTGAGACCAGGAGAGACCAGGTAGATGGACACATTTACATTAAGACCAGGTGGAGACACATTTACATTAAGACCAGGTGAGACCAGGTGAGACCAGGAGAGACCAGGTGGATGGACAGGTGAGACCAGGTGAGACCAGGAGAGACCAGGTGAGACCAGGAGAGACCAGGTGGATGGACACATTTACATTAAGACCAGGTGGATGGACAGGTGAGACCAGGAGAGACCAGGAGAGACCAGGTGAGACCAGGAGAGACCAGGTGGATGGACAGGTGAGAGCAGGTGAGAGCAGGTGGATGGACAGGTGAGACCAGGTGAGACCAGGTGAGACCAGGTGGATGGACAGGTGAGACCAGGTGAGAGCAGGTGGATGGACAGGTGAGACCAGGAGAGACCAGGTGAGACCAGGTGGATGGACAGGTGAGACCAGGTGGATGGACAGGTGAGACCAGGTGGATGGACAGGTGATGGACAGGTGAGACCAGGTGATGGACAGGAGAGACCAGGAGAGACCAGGTGATGGATAGGTGAGACCAGGTGAGACCAGGTGATGGACAGGAGAGACCAGGAGAGACCAGGTGATGGATAGGTGAGACCAGGTGAGACCAGGTGAGACCAGGTGATGGACAGGAGAGACCAGGAGAGACCAGGTGATGGATAGGTGAGACCAGGTGATGGATAGGTGAGACCAGGTGAGACCAGGTGATGGACAGGTGAGACCGGGTGTCTCAAAACAAACATTGTGGATTTCCTGGGTCACATTAAAGACCACCTACTGAACAGAGCTGATCTGAGGAAGAGGAGTTTAACTCATTCATTCATCCACTAGTAGAAATGATCACATGAATCAGTGACGTCTGTTCATTAGTGATGAGACCATGGAACCTTCCTTCTTTCCCTCCAGACAGGTTTCGGCCTCCCTTAGAGGCGTGGGTTCTAATCCCACCTCTAACATATGTTTTAGGTTAGTACCAGGTGTGAAGACAGGACACAGGTGTGATTGGAGCTGATGATCAAGATATAAAATGTCCTCACACAGATAGAAGAACACTAGAATACATGATGACTGATGTCAGGTGAAAACAGCTTTATCAGCGTGTGTGTGTCTTATCAGGTGTGTAAAACATGGAGGATCTGAGCGCGCTCCGTTCAGTCCACGCTGTCGAGTCTTTTCATTCTGCTCAATGGACCGATGGACGCATTATCACACACCAGAGCTGTGTGTGTAGTCGTGACGATCGATCCTTGAAGGAACGGCAGCAGCAGTAGACGTGTGTGAATGTTTTTAATGTTTCGATGTAATGAGAGGATGCAGGAACATGAAAGACACATTCATCTCCTCCTGTAACGTGAAGGAGCTCTCACATCAGGGTTCATTTAAAACGCAGGCTGTACACTTTAGAGCAGGACAATGAAGTAATTCATTTATAAATACGACCTAAATCCCAAACGTTGAGTTATTTGCTTTGAGTCGTCTGAGTTTTGAATTAACGAGGAAATAACACGTTAATGTGGAAATGATTGAGTTTGCTCCATCAAACTAAACGTAGCAGCAGATAAACTGTCACTAAAGCATGCAGTGCTAACGATGCTAGCAGAAACACATGATGGAACGCAGCGCTGACATGCTAGCTGTTAGCATCTACATTAGCATCTGGTCTAGAGAGGTTTAGTTGGGTTCTAGGTTTCCTTTTCTAAAAGCTCAAACTGAATAAAATACGTCTGGACTCTGCAGACAGAACGACTTTAGGAGCTGATGATTTCTTCTGAGCTGCGTCTCCTGTAGTTTGTCCTGAAGTCTTCATGGTCAGAAAAGAAGCAGAAGAAATAAATAAATTCAGTTTCACTCTAACCTGCAGGTCTGACTCTAACCACATTTCACAACCTGAGGTGAGTCGATGTCAGCTCAGCGTCCTCGGAGGAGACGGATGTGAGTCTCCTCATCAGCTCCACTAAACCAAGCCTTTTTTCCTCCTTTCGTCTCCACGGCAACGGGTAGACGGAGGCCATTACTCTTAATGGCTACCCTGGGCCTCTAAATGCGTATGTGTGCACTGCGGCACTGGCTTTAAACTACACACTTGACTGGTGCAGCTCCAGCTCGGCGAGCGCCCCAGGTGAAGTGTAATGTGGTGATGAGGCTGCGTCCTCTCAGAGGAATAAATACGGGGCGGCAGGGAGCGTTCAGGAAACATGAGGACGGCCTCAGGGCGGGGGACGTCTCAGAAAGCGCTGCGTTAGAGTGTATGTGAGCGTACGTCACTGACTGTCTGCTTCATGTTTTCCTGGGGACAAATCTCAATAATGAAAATGAGCATTTTCCAGTTATTACCACAATCACAGCCTCTGGAGCAGTTTATAGAAAAAGCTTCACATCTGAAAGATGATGGTGGAGAAACATCGTGAGTCTCTGCAGGATTTACTATCACACTGCTACTGGTACGTTAATGACGATGAAAACACTATTTACCACACACCTACTGATAGTGAACGGCTCAGACTGCTCCTCTGATCTGAACCAAACCTCTGGTACTTCACTGCTCTGCTGCATCACAGCTCTGATCAAACTACAGCATGCTGTCAACAGACGTCCACAGTCATGGCGTCTTCTGCTGCTCAGTCAAAAGAAGTGTCTTCAAACGGAGACTTCATAAGACAGCAGCACGTCTACCTGGTCCCAGCGCTCCAACACAGAGTCTCTGGAGCAGATGCTAATGACGATGCTAAAGGAAGCATGGTAGCTGGACACCAGGTAGACTCCCATTAAAGATCTGCTCTAAGTGGGTGTTAGCATCATTTAGCAGCTCAGTCATTAAATCAGACTGTGGATGAAAATGACTGCTACACTCTCACCACATAAGCCCCGCCCCCACACTCTGATTGGTCCAGATGATCATTGGAGGAGCAGAATCAGTTCCCATCAGAGAGACTCCAGAACAACGTTCCTCCACAAACCTTGACTTCAGTCTGGTTACTACGGGGCAATGCTGGATTAACAGTTAATGTCTGTCAGTCTTTGAGAACGCTGACGTGGTTGATTCCCGTGTTTGAGGTGGAGTCATTAGAGTGGAGGTTGAGTGAGGACGTGGATAAATAACCTGAACCAACCTTTAGTAGAAACCGACCGAAACAACGAGCGAGAAGCGTCAGTCGTGACTGGAAGTTTTCTGAGTCATCGGCTCATTACTGAAATCTCTCCTCTTTGTCTCTCTCTCTCTCTCTCCCCCCCCCCCCCCCCCCCCCTCTCTCTCCTCTGTTCTCCTTTATTATACCGTCGGTTTCTTCATAAGACTCCAGGAGTACTCTCCAGATTTATTTATTCTCAGTGTGAGAGGAAACACTCCACATAGACCTTCAGGCTGTGATGCTCTATGTGAACAGAAAATGCTGGCGAGCAGCACTGGCATGCTAGCTCTTAGCATCACCATCTGCATTGTCTTTAGCGTAATTAGCCTATGTTTGGTTTAGCTTCACCGTTACCATCCTCATTAGCATTTCCAGCACTAATGAGACAGTGTTGACATTTTTACTGGCGGTTTCATTCTGTCTCCACTTTAATCAGCTGTTTCTTTGAGCGTAGAGAAGAAGGATTTATTCTGTCCTGGAAAATCAACGTGTCCTTGTTTAGATGTTAAAGACTCAGACAAAGTGAGACGCCTCTGACTTAAAATAAAAACCCTCTCTCCTTTAAACATACCAAGGGTTTAAGAAGACAATGAAGCTAAAGACATAAATACATTGAAGTATTGAGTAGTGTTTGTAGATATTTGTCCTTTATCTCAGCTCTGTTAAAGTGAGTTTGATGTGAGGACACGAAGCTCTCGGCTCAGACCAACGTTACTCATTGTTAAATTGGCACTTGAGTCATTTTTCTGACAGTAACACTGACGTGATGAGCGGTGACAGATCGGTCCGGGTTCACTTTGTGACACGTTAACAGGACACAGACTCAGCAGCAGGTACTGGACCTCTTTAATCTGCTCCCTGGACTCAGACCATCACTGTTAACAAGGAGAATAAAACACAGTTCTTATTATTCAGGTGCATGAATCTAAATCTTATCGTACTTTAGGAGGTTTATGAAGACCAGAATGAGGGTTTATTTCTTTGTTCTTGTTTGATTTGAGTTGTGTTTACAATAGTCCAGTCTATAAGTGGCAGAATGACCAGTCATATATTAGCTCTGCAGAATTAGGGGGCGTGGCCTCTTTGATTGACAGGTAGCTAGGTGTCTGTAGCCTCAGCTCCGCCCACGCTCCTTCTCTTTGACCGCTGTTGACTCTGGTTTGGTCTGAATCCGTTTGATTCATTTACAGAGATTCCAGCTTTGAAACACGTTTTGATTGATTCTAGGAGAGATTTTCATGATTGGTCATTAAAAGATAATTCAGATTTATTTGAACCTGCTGTTTTATGAGACTCATTAGAGACTTTAATGGAGAATGAACCAGAATTAGAAGATGCAGTGAGAGTTTTAACCAGTGAAAGCAAGAAATAGAGTTTATTTTAAAACTGATTGACCAGGGTTTCATGATCTGTATCAGAGAATGGTTTTCCTTAAACCACATTCAGAGCGGAGGTTTGAAGGTTGATCTGTTGGACCTGAAGCAGACAGGAAGGTGGAGCGTCTAAAGGTCAAAGTTAACCTGATTGAAGCTTTACTGCAGCGTAAATCCACTCTCTCCATGGCTGGAAGCTGCCACTGTGGTTGAGTGCAGGATAACGGCCTCGCTGTGACGCCCAGGAAGCCTCTAACGCAGCATCGTTGTGATTGATGCCAGTCATTTCCTCGCTGTCACACACACTGAGGAAAACTCCCACACACTCATAAACTCATGATACACTCCTTAGAGTCCATTAAAGTTAGATGCTACTGCAGCATCGTGACTTTTCATGTTGTGAGGATTGTTCTGCAGCGTCTCACTCACAAGATCACTCTGCAGATCAGAGACGCTGTTCAACAGTAATGATCTGAACCAGTGAACACACAGGATCATCCTCAGTCAGCTTCTGTAGGATCTACAGTACTACAGGTAGAACCACCATGGCTCCAGAACCAGCAGGTCCATGTTCTCACCCTGGTCTCTATGACCCTGGTCTCTCTGACCCTGGTCTCTCTCTGACCCTGGTCTCTCTGAAAGGTCAGACTTCACTGTGTCTGATTAATTAGTGATAAACTAAAACTTCTTCTAGATGAGAGAGTAGAAAACACCCTGATAGCAATGACATCATTCTGAACTCATTCACTAGAACTGGACCAAAGGTTCTAGTAACAATAGAACCAGGCCCACTCTCCATCTGGACATGTGGAGAACCAAAGAACCAAATTGTTCCACGTTGGGTTTTTACCTCCTGAAAGTGAATCTGATTCACTACAGGAGACAACGTCCACACAGTCCAACCTGTGGACATGTTATGTCTCCTGGACATGATCACATTCTACCATTGAGCTCATTGTACAGGAGAAGACTGAGATTTCCTCCATGTTGTTCACACATGGAACTCCCCAGGAGAACCAGTCACCAAGGCATGCTACGTAGCTATGCTAAGATGCTACGTATTAATGCTAAGCTGCTACATGTTGTTGCTCTAAATGGCCTCACAGTTCATTGTCCAGTAAAAATCCCTCCAACCAGAAACGATGAGGAAACTCGGGACGTCAGGAGAATGAACAAAGTGATAAATCTACAGGAAGAGTCAGGTGGAACTAACGAGGGGAGGAGCTTCTAGATAAAAGGCAGGAAGTTAAACTAACGTAAACGCTAAGAGATGCTAACCTAAAGGTAGACTCTATTATTATGAGCCAGAGTTCAGATTTAACAGCATGTAGAAATAGCTCCAGGTTTAAATGTCTAATAAGATGTAAACAGGTCTACGTTTAAATGGCTACACATGGAGCTGTCAGAGCGTCTATAGGATTGTATAAACCCCCCCTCCTCCACCCACCTCCCCATCTCTTCTTCACCTGTTGGTCTTCAATGGGAACCATGGAAACAGGCAGCTGGGAGCCAATGAGCAGCAGCAGCCGGCGCTGGTAGAGGCTCCTCTTGTTTCCTCAGCAGGCTGGCAGGATGCTGCCACATTAATTGTTGTTTGTCAAAACACTCTTGTGTTTGTTGCTGAGTTTTTTCTTTTTTCTCTTCTCTTGTCTTCGGTTGGTGCCGCTGGCTGAAAACACGACTTCACACGGATAATCCAGAGATGAAGCCATGACGTCCATGTCTCTGCAGAGATGTTAGCACCATGTTTAGAGATGATTAGAAACCAACACAAACCAATCACAGCCCTCATGCTGGGACACGCTCTGTGATGTCAGTTTAATTGTTTGTTTTAGAGTTTCACAAAGACCAACATCTGGTAGAAGAGGAAACTAGCTGAGAGGCTAGGAAGCTAAGAGTGGCTACTATTAGCATGTTGCTAGGAAGCTAAAGAGACAGAGCTGTCCTCTCCCAATCAGCTGATCAGCTGATCTACATTCATTCATTCTACATCATCCCCTTGTTTCATTACTTTCATTACTGTTTCTCTTGTTGTGCTCTGGTTGATCAGCCAATCAGATCTCTCTGTAGACATGTTTGTCTGCACTAACACGGACAGAACACGCTACTCTACACATGAAGAACCTGAAGCTGCTCACTGATGTGAGAGGACGAGCTTCGTCTGCTTTTCTTTTACCTCCTTTGTCTCTTTCTGTCTCTTGTTCTGATTCGTGTAGACGCTGTCTTCAGTCTGTGTTCAGATTAATGCTCTCTACTCTGGATCCTGACATATGACTCCATGTCTGAGCATCGTATCCAGACTCAGTTCTTCAGTCTGGTACCAGGAAATAAATCCCCCTGTATCACCTGGATCCTCCATCCAATCAGAGACATTTAGACTGTTTCAGGTGACGTGTATGACAGCTGGTCATCGTAGAGACGGAACGGTTCTACAGAACAACACATTAACTAATAACACAATCAGTGTGTTTATTTGCTGCACATGGAGGCTGTGACACCACAGACATGTGACCCTGTTATTTACACAACCATTATTACAGATGACACATGTTCTACTTCCTGTGTGCTTCACACCGAGCAGCTGCTTTGACAGATAAGAACCACAAAAGGGTTTGGAAGGAGAACAGATTTCTGTCCTCCATCCCTCCATCCCTCTATCCCTCCATCCCTCTATCCCTCTATCCCTCCATCCCTCCATCCCTCTATCCCTCCATCCCTCCATCCCTCTATCCCTCCATCCCTCCATCCCTCTATCCCTCCATCCCTCCATCCCTCCATCCCTCCATCCCTCCATCCCTCTATCCCTCCATCCCTCTATCCCTCCATCCCTCTGTCCCTCCATCCCTCCATCCCTCTATCGCTCCATCCATCTATCCCTCCATCCCTCTGTCCCTCCATCCCTCTGTCCCTCCATCCCTCCGTCCCTCTGTCCCTCCATCCCTGTCCCTCCATCCCTCTGTCCCTCCATCCCTCCGTCCCTCTGTCCCTCCATCCATACCACACACTCACACTCTGGTTTCTATCTGTGGGAGGACCTTCCATTGACATAATGAATGCTGTCGTCCTAACACCAACATAACCAAACCCCATGACCTCTACCCTAAAACCAAGACTAGACAGGGCACACTTGTTATGGGTTCCAGTCTGGGTCGGTTGGTTAGGTCCAGTCTGGGTCAGGTGGTTTGGTCCAGTCTGGGTCGGTTGGTTTGGTCCAGTCTGGGTCGGTTGGTTTGGTCCAGTCTGGGTCAGGTTAACTGTAGACTTTACCAAGAAGGAGAATCATTGTAAGTTTGGCCGCTTCTGAGCTCTGACAGGTTTGTGCTCTGCTGCAGGATTCAGACCTGATGGAAAAACGTTCTGGTCTTTGTCAAATTTTGCTGCAATTATTTAGTAAACATTCAGTAAATATTCAGTAAACATTCAGTAAATATTCAGTAAACATTCAGTAAATATTCAGTAAATATTCAGTAAACATTCAGTAAATATTCAGTAAACATTCAGTAAATATTCAGTAAACATTCAGTAAATATTCAGTAAATATTCAGTAAACATTCAGTAAATATTCAGTAAATATTCAGTAAATATTCAGTAAACATTCAGTAAATATTCAGTAAATATTCAGTAAACATTCAGTAAATATTCAGTAAATATTCAGTAAACATTCAGTAAATATTCAGTAAATATTCAGTAAACATTCAGTAAATATTCAGTAAATATTCAGTAAATATTCAGTAAATATTCAGTAAACATTCAGTAAACATTCAGTAAATATTCAGTAAATATTCAGTAAACATTAAGTAAACATTCAGTAAATATTCAGTAAACATTCCAGAGAAGAAGCAGCAGCTTTTTTGTCATAAGAATTCAACAAGTTTGTTTGGCAGCATCTCTTGTAGCAGCTACATGTCACAGGCATAGAAAAAAATAAAGGTCAAATAATTAATAAATATTATGGTGCAGTAAAAATATTATATATTTAAATAGTCTGTATTAAAACTAAACTAATTAATTAATTAACTAAGGCTCTTGGTTTTCCTACTTATAGAAATAAGTTCTGTTTTAATCGTCAAATCAAATGTGAGACGTCAGCGTTAATGTTTTAGTCAAAATAAAAATGAAACTCTAATTGATCTGAAATTAACAGATTTCCAGTGAGAGTCGATCAGCTGCAGATTTGTTTTCATAATTTTTGTATTTTTCTTTTTTTCTTTTTTTGCTGCAGCGTCTGAGTCCGTCGATAAATTTCATCTCCTGTTCCTGCGTCTCTCACCTCACCCTCTGTCGCCTCCCCTTCTCTCCCCCTTTTGTTCTCAGCCTGTTGAAAGGCTGCTGCCCCTCCTCCATCAGTGTGTGTGTGTTATATCACTAACTGCACACACACACACATCCACAGCATCCTCTCTCTCTCTCTCTCCACCACTCTTTCACTTTCTCGCTCTCCTCTCTGTCGTGTGTGTGTGTGAGTGTGTGTGTGTGCGTAGATGCCGATGCGTCGGCCGGGTGAACAGGTGTCGGTTGAGCTCCAGAGTAGGCAGCAGAGAGCAGACGCGCTCCCCAGGACCGAGCATCTTTTCAGGGGGCAGCCGGAGTCTCTCTCCCTCCCTGGAGATGATCCAGAGCTCCAGAGAGCCTCAGGACGCCAGGAGGCATCAGTCAGAGAGATTGAACCCAGCACAGGAGCTGACGCTGGGATAGATCTGCTGCTGAACAGCCTGCTGTACTTCTGCTGCTGAGCATCATTAACTGTAGTCTTTCTACTGAGTATAACCGGGAAGGAGAAGCTCTGTTAGTTTGCCGGCTCTGAAACAACTTCTGAGCTCTGACAGGTGTGTGCTCTGCTGCAGGATTCAGTCCCACTGGAAAAACGCTCTTTGCTTTGTCACATTTTGCTGCAGACCAGCGTGAAGTCACTGCAGCCGTCCGTCCCTCGTCTTTGTCTCTGCACTTTGACGGAACTCTTTGGCTTTGGTGTCGTTTTTTTTTTTCTGAGAGGAAGAAGGAGAACTTTCTCCTCCTCTTCCTCCTCCTCTTCTTCTGTTTCTGGAGCCGTTCCGTGGATCAACCTGTCGATGGTTCTGATCCGTCTCCCTCTCTGTGTCTGTCAGGTCGGACAGTAAAATCTCTCGCTTGGCTCAGAGGTGGAACCAGAGGCCGGCGGGTGATGCTCTGATCAAAGACCTGAAGCCCCTGTACTACACGGGACAGCCCCGATCCTCACTGAGCCTGGACAGGTGAGCACACCTCATCAGGTTTAGGCTTTAAAATATAAAGAGTTAGAGTTCAGGAGAACAGCTGAGCTACAGATGTGTCAGAAAATACCTGAGCTACATGAATCCTCAGGAGAGCACTAAACTACGTCTCCCATGATGCACCTGGGACACCTGAACACGTCCAGTTCTGAGTGTGGATGAACTCTGTGACTGATTTCTGATATTTTCTTCGATTAAGCTGCAGCTCTGACTCTTTACCATAGCAACCACAGCCGAGGCTTATGGGTGATGTAGTGTATACAGAGTGATGGGTCAGTGTGTTTCAGCTGGATTAGCTTGAGCAGTCAGTTAGCATCAACTCTGCGTGACTGCTTGTTGCTCTTCCTGTTTCCTCCTTTAAATCTCATCCGGACGCGTTGTGTTTGTAGAAGACGTTTCAGCTCTAAATGATGGAGGACAGATATGGTGAAGCTCACATGACTGGAGTCTGGTGATGACCTGGTACTCATCTGGACCTGGACCTGCAGGAAACCTAATCTCATCTGTTTGCAGCTTCTTGGTGTCCTGTGTAGCTTTTCCAAACCTGTTTTTAGGATCCTCTCATATTGCAGCCAAAGTTAACCAACAGTATAAGCAGATATGAAATAACATCTAAAAACATGAAACAGATCAAATCAGATGAAACACGTGAACTCCTTGACATCAACAGCTGTCTTCTCATTAGATGTTCTTTAAAGGTCGCCAGCGACGTCTTCATTGATTTCCAAACTGATCACGAGGTCTGACATTTACTCCTCAGACGAGTAATGGAACAAAACGCAGCTGCAGGAGATTTAAACAGAAATGTTAAAAATATAAACTCATATTTATTTTTATTTTTGGCTGCAGCATTAAAGTGTTTATGGTCAAAAGTCTGGTTTTAACGGCAGCTTTATGAAATACTTGTTTCTGATTGAAGCAGGTTTCAGATTCAATAAAGAGCCTCTTATAATGTTAACCCACAGTGATCGGCCAATCAGAGGCGTGAGGCGCGAGAGAGAGCGTGTCCACTCGAGGTGGAGCTACTGTTAGCTGGGAGGCTAGGAGGAGCTACTGTTAGCTGAGAGGCTAGGAGGAGCTACTGTTAGCTGGGAGGCTAGGAGGAGCTACTGTTAGCTAGGAGGCTAGGAGGAGCTACTGTTAGCTGAGAGGCTAGGAGGAGCTACTGTTAGCTGAGAGGCTAGGAGGAGCTACTGTTAACTGAGAGGCTACGAAGAGCTACTGTTAGCTGAGAGGCTAGGAGGTGGAGCTACTGTTAGCTATGAGGCTAGGAGGAGCTACTGTTAGCTAAGAGGCTAGGAGGAGCTACTGTTAGCTGAGAGGCTAGGAAGAGCTACTGTTAGCTGGGAGGCTATGTGGAGCTGCTGTTAGCTGGGAGGCTAGGAGGAGCTACTGTTAGCTAATAGGCTAGGAAGAGCTACTGTTAGCTGAGAGGCTAGGAAAAGCTACTGTTAGCTGGGAGGCTAGGAGGAGCTATCGTTAGCTAATAGGTTAGGAGGTGCTACTCTTAGCTAAGAGGCTAGGAGGAGCTACTGTTAGCTGAGATGCTAGGAAGAGCTAGTGTTAGCTAAGAGGCTAGGAGGAGCAACTGTTAGCTAAGAGGCTAGGAGGAGCTACTGTTAGCTGAGATGCTAGGAAGAGCTAGTGTTAGCTAAGAGGCTAGGAAGAGCTACTGTTAGCTGAGATGCTAGGAAGAGCTAGTGTTAGCTATGAGGCTAGGAGGAGCTACTGTTAGCTGAGAGGCTAGGAGGAGCTACTGTTAGCTGAGAGGCTAGGAAGAGCTACTGTTAGCTGAGAGGCTAGGAAGAGCTACTGTTAGCTGGGAGGCTAGGAAGAGCTACTGTTAGCTGAGAGGCTAGGAAGAGCTACTGTTAGCTGAGATGCTAGGAAGAGCTACTGTTAGCTGGGAGGCTAGGAAGAGCTACTGTTAGCTGGGAGGCTAGGAAGAGCTACTGTTAGCTGGGAGGCTAGGAAGAGCTACTGTTAGCTGGGAGGCTAGGAGGAGCTACTGTTAGCTGAGATGCTAGGAAGAGCTAGTGTTAGCTATGAGGCTAGGAGGAGCTACTGTTAGCAGTCCAGAGGTCTGATCTGATTGGCTGCTCTGAACCAGAGGAAGCTACGTGATTGACTAGGTTCAGTATCAGTGAAAATGTTCTTTTCTGGTTTTCCACCAACACTGATGGACTGGCTCCATACTTACTGTTCAAGACGAGTAAAATGTTTAAGAAAAGTGAGTGTTTGCAGAGCTCTGCTCAGTCCCTCTCTCAACATGTCCATCAGAGAACTCTCAGGAGAACAAATGTTCTCCTGAGAGTTCCTCTCCTGGTTCTCATTCTCCTGTCGATGGTCTTCTTGACTCTGATCTGCAGCTCTCTGTGTTCACTGCATCTTGTAGGAAGTGAACTCTTTAGGAAAGTGTTTTCTTGTCGTTGGTGTCGTAGAAAGTTGGAGCTATTTGCGTGTGCTGCTGATTGGACCCAGAGGATCAGGCTTCACACCGACGTTACACAGGAATCTAACCGTCACCTCAGGGAGTCTGTTTGTTGGAGCTGTGAAGTTAGCTGATAACAGGATGATGTTCACGTCTTATTAGAACAGTGTAACTGAAGCGCTACCCTCTGGAGGCCTCAGACCACCAGGACGTCCTCATAGAGACCTCAGCTCTTTCTCATCTGAGGCTGAAACCGTTCCTCCATTTTCCCTCCATCACATCGTCTGCAGGAGCTTTTTGACAGTCGTGTCATTTCAGTGACAGGTGGAACTTGTCCAAGCGTGATGTAGAGCGAGAGCCGGAGGCGACAGGAGCTCGATTAGACGCCAGATGAAAAACTGGAGCAATTTTATCTGACATTCAGCTTCAAGCAGGTCTTTGACTTTACAGTCCTGACGGCCATGTGAAGGATTTCACTACATACCAGCTTTCACCTGGTGTTACCAGAGCTGGAAATCGATTTGATTCATTTAGTTTCTAACAATTACACTTCAGACGAAATCTACTGTCCTCATTGGTCCAGAGGTTTAAGGTGTCTCCTCCATCTCTGTCCTCTGACTTTTTAAATCCTGACTCTGCTCTCAGAGCTGGAGCATCTGTCCTGATCTGGATCTAACGTTTATCACCAGAGGAGATTTAAAGAATCAGAGGATCTGATGGATCAGTGTTCACACCTGGACCTGTTTAACCTGGACTCTAGAGACCAGATCAGTGTTCACACCTGGACTCTAGAGACCAGATCAGTGTTCACACCTGGACCTGTTTAACCTGGACTCTAGAGACCAGATCAGTGTTCACACCTGGACCTGTTTAACCTGGACTCTAGAGACCAGACCAGGTGTGATCAGAGCCTGTAATCAGTGTTTAACTTCTCTTCCGTCCCTGCAGACGTTTTCCAGGTGTAATGACGCAGCAGATGCAGAACCTGCAGTTGTCCCAGACCAGGAAGTGCCCCGGTGGGCCGGCCTCCCCCAGCGCCGCCAAGCGCCTCTACAGGAACCTGTCTGAGAAGCTGCGAGGCAGCACGTCCTCGTTTGAAGACGCCTACTTCTTCGGCAAAACCGATCGCCTCCGCAAAGCCTCGGTGAGTTCACTGACCGCGGCAGCAGCTCGTTAGTAGAGCCCTTAACTCTGCTACATCCTGACTCATCACAGCGTTGTTTAAAAAGATGATTCATTTATGATGTGGAAAATAATTCACATTAAGAAGCTTAGTGAATTTAAATGATTAGAATATTTATTCATTATTCATTTAACAGGTACGATTCATCTCTGCAAACAAAAAGCATCAACAGTTCAGTTTCTGCAGATGATGAAGTTTTTAAAAACTCCTCCTGCAGCTGTTTCCTCTTTTTACATCAGGTTTATTGTGAAGCAGGAAAAGATAACGTTCGTGACGTTCGCGCTGTGGACAGACCAGAGGAAATAAAAGTGTTTTTGTTGAGGGGAAACCCAGAGCAGCTGCTGAGCAGAGGATCAATAAAGACCTCGTTTCACTAATTCTGTTAGCAGCCGTGTGTTCACAGCCTCGATGTCTTTTATTTCTGCTGATTGTTGGTGGAGGAGGAGGTCTTGGTGCCTTGCTCAAGGACTCTGGTGGATGGACGGTGTCAGCGCAGAGCGTTTGGTTTCTCATCATCATCATCACGTCCGTCCTGTGAAACATTTGGTGTCTGAGGCTCATGTGTCGCGTGTTACAGGTCCTAGAGAGAGAGCTGAAAGCTTTCCAGAGCAGCCTGCTGACATTTACAAAGCAGACATGAAAGGAAGAGGCAGACGGGTGAGGAGGAGGGTGAGGAGGGTGAGGAGAGGAGAAAACAAAAGATCACACAGCATCACTGATCGATGAACAACTCTGCTCCTGAAACATCTTCATTCTGGATCTCAGACGTCGTCACAGCGTCCAGAGAAGAAGAAGAAGAAGAAGAAGAAGAAGAAGGTGTCCTGCAGACATTTATCAGGAGTTTCCTGATTCAAACTAAAACTAATGTCTTCATTGCTTCCAGAGACTTTTGGTATGTCCTCAGTATAGGCGACCGGATCCTGGACGTCCACTAGAGCAGAGACCAGCTTTGGTTCCTGATGAGTTAAAATGAGTTAATCTCTGTTAACTGTTCGTCTTTTAAAGTTTCCTAATCAGCATCTTTTACAGCATGAATCAGTCCATCGCTGTGGTCTGACCGTGTAACAATAAACCGTCCCATTCGTTGCTTCTGAATGAATAAAGTCCTGGTCGTCTCTTCCAGACGATGCAGGGCAGCGACTGCATCTTTGAGGCGGTGGAGCAGCAGGACCTGGACGCCGTGCAGATCCTCCTCTACCAGTTCTCAGCCGAGGAGCTGGACCTGAACACCCCCAACAGCCAGGGCCTGACGCCGCTCGACATCGCCATCATGACAAACAACACGCCCATCGCCAAACTACTGCTGAAGGCCGGAGGCAAGGAGAGTCCACACTGTGAGTAGAGACCAGGACGTTTACCTGGGGGGGCACAGCGGTCTGATCTACACAGGGACCAGGGTCACAGAGAGACCAGGGTCCATAGAGACCAGGGTCACAGAGAGACCAGGGTCAGTAACCTAGTCTGGATTTATGAAGACCCAGGGTTTTGGAAGCTAAAGCTCCTGCTGATGCTTTAAACTAAAGAACTAACATCTCTGAAATGTGGAGAAATAAAACTTTAACCTTTAATTAAATAAAAAAAACTCCTGTCTCTAAAATCAGCTTTTACTTTTATCTCATCAAATCTCTTCTTAAACAGAAAAATAATTTAAATGTAGCAGTCATGTTTGTATTTGAGCCTGTCTTAGTTTCTGGCGACGCTGATTAAACTAAAATAACTGTTTTAATGAAAAGCACAGATTCTTTACGGCTACACCAGCTTCTACAGATTTAAAAAGCTTCTGGATAAAACTGCATTTAATCAGCTTTATTGTCGCTGTTCAAGGTAACATGATTATAATTATAGTGCAGCTCCCGACACACTGAGTGATGATGAAGGTCAGAATTTATAGAAGACCAGGTCAGTGTGAGCAAATAAATAGTGAACAAGTTTATAACGATCGATGTTTGAAGGAAGATGAGAAGGAAGAAAGAAAGAGGCTCTGATTATTAATGAACCCTGATTAACCTGGACTCTAGAGACCAGATCAGTGTTCACACCTGGACCTGTTTAACCTGGACTCTAGAGACCAGATCAGTGTTCACACCTGGACCTGTTTAACCTGGACTCTAGAGACCAGATCAGTGTTCACACCTGGACCTGTTTAACCTGGACTCTAGAGACCAGATCAGTGTTCACACCTGGACCTGTTTAACCTGGACTCTAGAGACCAGATCAGTGTTCACACCTGGACCTGTTTAATCTGGACTCTAGAGACCAGATCAGTGTTCACACCTGGACCTGTTTAACCTGGACTCTAGAGACCAGATCAGTGTTCACACCTGGACCTGTTTGACCTGGACTCTAGAGACCAGATCAGTGTTCACACCTGGACCTGTTTAACCTGGACTCTAGAGACCAGATCAGTGTTCACACCTGGACCTGTTTAACCTGGACTCTAGAGACCAGATCAGTGTTCACACCTGGACCTGTTTGACCTGGACTCTAGAGACCAGATCAGTGTTCACACCTGGACCTGTTTAACCTGGACTCTAGAGACCAGATCAGTGTTCACACCTGGACCTGTTTGACCTGGACTCTAGAGACCAGATCAGAGTTCACACCTGGACCTGTTTGACCTGGACTCTAGAGACCAGATCAGTGTTCACACCTGGACCTGTTTGACCTGGACTCTAGAGACCAGATCAGTGTTCACACCTGGACCTGTTTAACCTGGACTCTAGAGACCAGATCAGTGTTCACACCTGGACCTGTTTAACCTGAACTCTAGAGACCAGATCAGTGTTCACACCTGGACCTGTTTAACCTGGACTCTAGAGACCAGATCAGTGTTCACACCTGGACCTGTTTAACCTGGACTCTAGAGACCAGATCAGTGTTCACACCTGGACCTGTTTGACCTGGACACTAGAGACCAGATCAGTGTTCACACCTGGACCTGTTTAACCTGGACTCTAGAGACCAGATCAGTGTTCACACCTGGACCTGTTTAACCTGGACTCTAGAGACCAGATCAGTGTTCACACCTGGACCTGTTTAACCTGGACTCTAGAGACCAGATCAGTGTTCACACCTGGACTCTAGAGACCAGATCAGTGTTCACACCTGGACCTGTTTGACCTGGACTCTAGAGACCAGATCAGGTGTTTGTGTCTGGGGCTCCTCTACCTGTTTCTATCTTTGTGAGGACCTTCCATTGACATTCATTCTCTAACCTTAACAGTATCATAACCTAATTATAACCTTTTCTCTAAAACCAGGTCTGAACAGGTTTTAACCTTCTCAGAGTTCAGAGAAATGTCCCCACAACCTAATAAAGACATGGAAATGTATGTATGACATTTCACTGATTTAAATTCATGTCCTGAGCCTAAGCCATAACTATCCAACCTTTACATTAACAATAAAACATGTCTTCACTTTAAATGTTAATGATTGACTCTCTCTGTCCCCACATGGATGGTAAAACAGTGTGTGTGTTTGTGGGGGGGTGTAACAGTGGCCTCCCCCTCCCGACGAACAGCTTTAACAAGATTTGTCGTTTAATGGTTTAACTTTTCCAATGATGCGTGTAACGCTGGGGCAATTACAGCTAAGTGATTTATTGTGCCACGGGGCCAGACGGGGGCCCGGGCTCCGGGCGGCGGTACAATCCCATCCTTGTAAACAAACACAGAGTAAACATTGCTGCCGTCGTCCCTCCAGGGGCCCGGCTGTTCCATGTTTATGTCATTCCTCAAGTGCCAAGTAAATCAGTCAGCCGGGGCCCGACAGCCCGGTGTGTGTTAAAGCGTCTCATGAACACCGGAGTGTGTTTTTAAGAAACTTCATTAACCCTTAAAGGTCCGGGGTATTTAGTGTCAGCTATTAGCAGAAATAATAAACGTGTTCAGCGTCTAAAAGTTAACAATCAGCTGTTACTATGATCCCTGGTTCTACTTCAATATATTCTCTTATTGCAGTATGCAGCCTCACCACTAGATGGCTCTGAGTCCTGCACACTGGTCCTTTAAAAGGGTTCATCTTAAAATCATTTAGTTTGATAACAATTAAATTACATTTAATGATCTACTGATATCTTATAATAAATTCATTTATTTTATATACACACACATTTTACTCTTGATATTTGTGCTGTTCTTTTCTATTCTATTGTAAACTGGGACAAATAGACGTTTTCTTGATCTTTTTATTCTCGTCCCAACAAAAAAATCTTTACTTTTCAAAACAGAAAGCAGATAATAATACCATTTATAAAATTAAATCAATAATGACTTAAAACACAGCTGATAAAACAAACAATAATGGAAAAAATTAACAAATCAACTTATCATTTAACCTTAAAACACGTAAACATGAAAGTTAATTAGTGATCTGTTTGTGTGTTTATAATAACAATTTTATTCTTTTATCAACAAAAACTATTAACTAAATAAATAAATTAACTTAATGACTAAAAACTAAATAATTCCAAATGAACTAATCACTGCTTCAGTGAATCTGCAGCTCTGATCAGTTTGATCTGTCGTCACTAAGAAGCTCCTTCCATCCAGTCACGTTATCTGACGTTAACTAAACTCATAAACTACAACCAGCAGAACATCTGAGACAAACATTTTAACAAGCTAAGCTAACGTAGCATGATCAGCTGACGTGCTTAAACTGCGTGACCTTGTGTGATTATATGACTGTGCCTCCTGGACCTGTGTGATAATTTATGAGGCCCCTGGGGGCCGTGGGAGAAGGTGGTGGAGGTGTTTGGTCCACATTTAGCCAGACAACGGGTTTCTGTGCACGATGAGTCCTCCTCACACACGGTTAGTTTACAGCCTTCCCAGTTAGCAGCCGTTAGCGGCTAGCAGGAGCAGGAAGTGACACCTCTAGCTTTTTAACATGGCTGCCGCTGTTTCCAGCCTCATGGCTCGAGCGAGGGGCCCTCCTCTATTTGTTTCTGGGCACGACAGAAACGTGAATAAACCAGAGTATCATATGTGTATAACATGATATTCATACTGGAAGTCGTCAAGTAGGAGCCAGGAAAATAAAAACAAACGTCCTCATACAGAGCCTTGTGGTACACCATCATTTGATTCAGTATATAATCAAACATTTATCTATCATGTCAGAAACATGAATAACCGCTGAGAAGAGGAGCTTCAATCCTCTTCACATCACAATAAACCACATCAGCTGTGACAGCAGTTATAACTCCAGTGTATCAGCGGTATCAGCTGTTGGACAGTAATCACTGATCACAATCACAAAGTCAAAGCTCCACTGATCATCTGTGAAGGAGATAAATGATGAATGTGATGAAGTTTAAGCTGATAAAAAGAACTGACTGGATGGAGACATAAGTCAGAGCATCATCTGCATATAGTCTGATATTTATCTTAACTCAAGTAGGAATAAAAAGAGGAACTCCTCATGCAGAGCCTTGTGGTACACCATACTCTGAATACGTTCTACAAAGATGTAAAGAACAGAGAAAGAACAATTATAAATCTGATCTGATGATTGGAAACTACTGACAGGACAGGAACATAAACCAGAGTATCATCTGCATATTATCTGATCTTTGAGTCTTTTGCAGTACACCACCACAAAAATCACCTTCATCATCATCATCATCCTCAGATCCATCCTCTTTAAAACTTAAAGATGTCGTGAGAACGTTGATGTGTCGACATGTCAGTGAAGGCAGCATAGATGCTCCAGTAGATTAATAATAGATAACAGTCACTGAGTCAAGGAACGTCAGGCATTCATTCACCAACAAAAGACGGACCACACACAATCCTGAGATATAAATAAATAATAGTGATGATGACATAATAAATAAGTGAAATAGGGACAGGTTAACTGTTGGAAAAATACAGATTAAACTGCCACACAGACATTTACTCTCATCTACTTGTTAAGTAGTAGAGGAAAGGTCTCATAGGTGGGTAGAGACATAAAGACATGAAGCATCGATCGTCTACAAAGAGCAATAAAAGCAACTAGTGAAATATTCAGTTCAGTAATAACTTCAACAATAACCACAGACACCAGGAAGCTCTACGGCAGCACACCGTTTAGAAAATATAGCTTCTTCTTCTTCATACATTCTTATTGTGAGTATACCTCCATTAGGAGCATCTACATCTGCTAAACAATCTCAAATCAATTAGCATAGAGTGGGTGTTAGATTAACTGGTGAGGGTTCAGGTCTGTTTGAGCCTTCAGGATCCTGTATCTTTAACCAGAGAAGAGTTCATGTCCTTGATCTTTTATCTGTCTCATGTCACAGAGGAAGCCACGGTACAGTCACTGTGAACGGAAAGATCTCTGAGTCCTGACAGGTAGAAAAGACTTGAGAACATAAAGAACAGAGAGGAGTGTGGGCTAGCTGAGGATTCAAAGGAGCAAACAGATGTTCACTGAGGCTAACGTTAGCTGGTTCAAAACATGTCCCAAGACACAGCCCATTCCTCAGAACAGAACCACTTCAGTTCTGAGATGTTGGTGGGTTTCCTCACATCAACTGCTGCTTCAGGTCCAACAACAACATTTCTCTTGGATTAAGGTCAGGACTTTGACTTGTTCCTAAACATTCATCTGGTTGTGTTACCAGTTAACCTGTGATCCTAGAGGAGCTCCTCTCTGACTCTCTGATGGTTCAACATTAATTAGTCTGAGGTTCCTGGAGAACGAATCATTTGCTCTGATCCATGTCGATCAGTAACCATGGCGACAGAAACGTGAATGTTCAGATCAGACTCCTCTTTAAATCCATTTAGTAACGCTGGACACAGGACGTCTCTGATGAGGCCGGTGGACTGAGGACATAGAAGACACTTTGTCATTTTAATTATTTAACGGTGGATCAACTATGAGCCACCTGTTTCTTTATGCTCCTTGTGCTTTGTGTTTCAGTCGTGAGCGTGGAGAGTCGTGAGGCTCACCTGAGCTCCCTGGTGGTGGAGGCGGAGCGGCGGGCGGCCGACCTGGCGGCTCAGGCCCAGCGGGACGGCCTGTCCCTGGAGGCCTGCCACAAGGACAAGCAGCTGAGAGCCTGGGAGTGGAGGAGCAAGCTGTACAAACGCATGAGGACGGGCTTCCAGCACGCGCGTCAGTCACATGACCAGTCACATGACCTCACAGTCACCTATAGACACCAGCACACCTGTCAGTCACATGACCTCACAGTCACCTATAGACACCATCACACCTGTCAGTCACATGACCTGGTTCTAGCAGCAGATGTTATCAGACCAGACCCATGTGACTCGAGAGTTATGAATGAATGTGATTCATTATGTAAATTAAATTAGATTAATTAATCAGAGACAGCTGCAGCTCATTACCTCTCTCTCTCTCTCTCTCTGCCCCTGCTCAGGTGCCCCGGAGGCCCCGTCCATGGTTCGTCTGAGCGTGAGCAGTAGCACCACGTTGACCGTCACCTTCCAGGAGCCTCAGTGTCTCAACTCCACCGTGGTGACCAAGTTCAGAGGTCAGATATTATATATTATATATAGTCTGATAAATATGATTTATTACATTTATAAAGTTATACATTAATATATTATCTGAGAGGGCAGTAAGAACTTAGACATTCATCTGATGATACAGGATTCTGTTCTTCCATCCTTTCTTCTTTCTTTCCTTGCTCTCTGCTTTCCTGATTCCTTATCCTTCTTCCTTCCTTTCTTCCTTCCATTATTGGTAGTACTATTAATTTTATTGCTTATCTGTTAATCAGAGAGAGTAGAAGGAGACATGAAGTGCTGGTCAGACACAGCTGGAGGCTAGAAGCTCTGAGAAGGTTAATTTCATGGATACAGAAGGATTATTGATCTGTAATGAGAAGTGATGGTAAACCTGTCTGTGTGTGTGTGTGTGTGTCTGTGTCTGTGTCTGTGTCTGTGTGTGTGTGTGTGTGTGTGTGTGTCTGTGACTGTGTGTGTGTGTGTGTCTGTGTGTGTGTGTTGTTGTGTAGTGGAGTGGAGCTGCCTGAAGGATTTCTCTCTGCTCACTGGAGAGATGGTGTTGGATAATCTTCAGAGCCTCAAATGCACCATCAGCAACCTCACCACGGTAACCACAGCGTCCTTCCTCGTCTCCGTCAGACATCCTCTTCCTCAGCTCACAGACACATAAACATGATGTACCTTCACTTCACCTGAGTGTTTAAAGAACAGTATCATGATGATTCATCTACAGTCTCTACACTGACTCTGTGACTGATGTTGAACAGTCTTTCCTGTGACTTCTATGTGGTATCTGAGGAGCGTTGACTTTAGTGGAATCAGCTTGTTCCTGTTTGTCATTTAGAGAAGAGACATTCACCAAGGGTGGAAATATGGAGCCTCAAATATTACACTGATTTACTGACTGAATGTATGAAGTCAAGGCTGAGACACATTTAAATATAACGGGCTGACAGCCAGGGGCCACAGGGGCCACAGGGGCCACAGGGGCCACAGGGGCCACAGGGTTACCTTGATTTTAGCGTCAGAGTTTGAGTTGAATCTGGTCCAGCAGAAAGAACTGTGTCATATTTTGTATATTTTTTACTGTAGCGGTTAATATTCTGATTTAAACGAATCCTTTAATTCAGCAGCTTCAACGTGACGCTGCCTTCCTCTGTCGGCCATCTTGTTTGAATAACCTTTATTGACATGTTCAGCCTCAGCTTCATATTAAGACATGTGACACAACTTTAAAGGCTAGCCCTACTAGCATGCTAGCTGGCAGACGACAGATACACTCCTAAATTTAAGTTTTAGATCGTCCTGTAACAGGAAGATAATCAGATGAATGTTAATGTAAAGATTCACAGATAAAGCTGCTACTATAGGTCTTTAAACTGTTTTCTCCATGATTCTTCATCAGCTATGAACCACATGGTGATCTGCCTGATAGAATCTGAGCCTGAATGACATACGTCGTCGTTTGTCTCCATCTAGTGGTGTAATGGTGGTACTACACACAATAAACACAATGCAGTCATCTAGTAGTGACAGTTAGCTTAGCATTGATACGTAGCATGCCACATGGAGAGTGGGCCTGGATCTAATGGTACCATACGTTAGCAAATAAAAACATCTGTCTTAATCTTCATCAGTGTTTGAGTGTGGACTTCTTCTGTTGTTTAATAAGGAGCCTCTTTATATTTCAGGGACGGCTCTACTACGTCCGGGTGTCGGCCTATAACATGAAGGGATGGGGTCGGCCCGCCTCCTCCCTCCCTCCATCAGCTGCTCCGTCCAGTAAGTCGACTCTGAACCAAACACGCTGTCTCCACCTGATTAAATCCTCTGGAAACGTCACAGGTGATCCCTTTAGCTTCAGACCATCATGTCGTTTAGTTTGCTTAGAAATCTGTGATGTGTTGAGACCAACACGGTCTGTTTCCACCTAACAGACGTTAGTCTTTCAGTAAATTTATTTCTTGTCAACAACAGTCCAAACTTTCTGAAGGCGTTTTACAGAACCAGATTTCTTCTCATCAGCATCAGTTCCCAGCAGAGAGTCTCCAGATTAACCGTCCTCCTCTAATAAATGCTGGAGGCGTGAGGAGTTAATGATAACTGATCAGTGTGAAGCAGAGAGACGCTTGGTTTCCTGTGGTCAGCTCTGAATCATCTTCTGCTCCCAGCTTCTCGGGCTGGGAACATTTGTTCAGTCTCTCCGTCACGACTCTCTTTATCTCTGAACACTGGAGTGATTCGGCCTTGAGCCGTCAGAGTGTTTGGTTACGAGTGTGTTGCTCCGGTTTGTGTCAGACTCACACATTTATCTGAGTGTGGAGTGTGTGTTAGTGTGTGTTAGTGTGTGTTAGTGTGTGTTAGTGTGTGTGCATATGTCGGCAGTGGAGGACAGAGAGTGTGTGGGAGTATTTTAAATACCCTGAGTATGACTACACCTCTGAGAGGCAGGAATCATTAAACATGCAGCAAGACTGAGTTATTCTCTCAGCACATCTGATGTGATGTTATATATATATATGAACATAACGTATATACACATTATATATATATATATATATATATATATATATATATATGTATATATATATATATATATATATATATATATATATATATATATATATATATGATACACATTACACATTATATAATGTAACACACACACGTACACACACACATATATATATGTGTACATGTTCTTCCCAGCCTCTTAGCTAACATTAGCTCTTCATGACTTCCTAGCTTCTTAGCTAACATTAGCTCTTCATAGCTTCCTAGCTTCTTAGCTAACATCAGCTCTTCATAGCTTCCTAGCTTCTTTGCTAACAGTAGCTCTTCATAGCTTCCTAGCTTCTTAGCTAACATTAGCTCTTCATAGCTTCCTAGCTTCTTTGCTAACATTAGCTCTTCATAACTTCCTAGCTTCTTAGCTAACATCAGCTCTTCATAGCTTCCTAGCTTCTTTGCTAACAGTAGCTCTTCATAGCTTCCTAGCTTATTTGCTAACATTAGCTCTTCATAGCTTCCTAGCTTCATGGCTAACATTAGCTTGTCATAGCTTCCTAGCCTCTTAGCTAACATCAGCTCTTCATAGCTTCCTAGCTTCTTTGCTAACAGTAGCTCTTCATAGCTTCCTAGCTTATTTGCTAACATTAGCTCTTCATAGCTTCCTAGCTTCATGGCTAACATTAGCTTGTCATAGCTTCCTAGCCTCTTAGCTAACATTAGCTCTTCATAGCTTCCTGTATTCTTAGCTAACATTAGCTCTTCATAGCTTCCTAGTTTCTTAGCTAACATTAGCTCTTCATAGCTTCCTGTATTCTTAGCTAACATTAGCTCTTCATAGCTTCCTGTATTCTTAGCTAACATTAGCTCTTCATAGCTTCCTAGCTTCTTTGCTAACATTAGCTCTTCATGACTTCCTAGCTTCTTTGCTAACATTAGCTCTTCATAACTTCCTAGCTTCTTAGCTAACATCAGCTCTTCATAGCTTCCTAGCTTCTTTGCTAACAGTAGCTCTTCATAGCTTCCTAGCTTATTTGCTAACATTAGCTCTTCATAGCTTCCTAGCTTCATGGCTAACATTAGCTTGTCATAGCTCCCTAGCCTCTTAGCTAACATTAGCTCTTCATAGCTTCCTGTATTCTTAGCTAACATTAGCTCTTCATAGCTTCCTGTATTCTTAGCTAACATTAGCTCTTCATAGCTTCCTAGTTTCTTAGCTAAAATTAGCTCTTCATAGCTACCTGGGATAATAGTAACCCCTCCTAGCTTCCTAGCCTCCCAGCTAACAGTGGCGCTTCCTAGCTTCCTAGCCTCTTAGCTAACTCCTCCTAGCTTCTATAACTATAACTCACCTGAAGCGTCCTCTTCTCATTGGTCCAGACTGGAGGGAGAGCGACGGCCGGGAGCCCAGGAGGCGGGGCCACATCGAGGCCATGGAGCGTCTGCTGCAGCAGGTCCGAGCGACGCACACACACTACTGCTGTGGAGGTGAGTGTGGAAAGGCTGTGTTACTGCTGCTAGCATGCTACGCCTCAGTCTGTCCATTATGAACACTGTTGCATCGTGGGTGTTGTAGGCAGCAGGTTTTTGTTTGGAAGAATAAGATGTTTAATCACGACTGGGTTAAATAACGTGAATCTGTTGGTTCAGATGAGTCTGATGGTTATAAACAACGAGATTAGTTGACGAGATGAAGAAAGCTGATTGGATTTAAAATGTCTGAGGACAGAAGAGCTGGACAAAAGACAGATGAGACACATGACAAACGTCTGGAACCAATGAGGACGGTAGAGATTGAAGTCACACAGTTTAGAAACTGAAATATCTCTGAATGAATCGATATCGAGTCCAAGAAACTAAAACCAAGTGACGCCTCTGGTGTCTTCCTGTGTAAGTTCATCACATATAGACATACTGCCACCTACAGGCACAGAGGGGAACAGCTCCAGTCAAAGATCAACATGTTTTATGTCTTTATGAAGCTGCTGTTTGTTTCTGAAGCTAACCTCAGTCTTAGCTTCAGCAGCTCACAGTAACCATCACATTTCATCAGACTGACCCTGACCACGTCCAGCGGCCGACTCTGAAATCACGCGTCTGTTTCAGCAGCAGGTTGAAGCTTTGACGCGTCTGCAGCTCTGACACGTGGATAATGTGACAAGAGCTCAGCGGCCTCCAGAGCAGCGGCACGAGTTTGTGTCGGACTGAAAACATTAATGAGGCGACCACCTTCTGTCCATGTAGCTCATGTGACTTTACATTTATGATCTGTTATTACAGCTTAGATAGCAGAAATAAATCAGAGTGACGGAGCACAGACGCTGGAGTCGTAGGAGGAAACACTAACGAGTAATAATCTGAACAGAGGCTTTTATATGATCTGGACTTAGAGAAATCATGCTGTGGCTCGTTTGAAGACGTTTCCGTCTGTAGCCGAGCCGTCGGCCAGAACCAACATGTTTTTGAGCTGCTGTCGGCTCCAGCTCTGCCGTCTGTTTACAGGCCGGTAATTATGTGACGCTTAATTAGCCGGAGTAAAAAGAGGCGCTGCGGTCTGGAGATAGGCATCGCTGAGCGGCCGGTCGGTTGGTTGGCCGGAGGACGGCCGGAGGCAGCGACGGTGAGAGATAAGACCGAGTCAGACTGGCAGCCTGGGAGAGTCATTGAACCAACAGACCGGTCTGATCAGAGACCTGGACCTGGATTTACAGACGATAAACTTTAAGATGAACTCACAGAGAATGATCAGATTAAAACAAGAAGATGATGGAGAAGACTTCTCCTCCTTCTTTTTCTCCAACGTTCTGATGCTACAAGTTCATGGTTTTAATGTTACTAAACATCAGACTGGGATGAAGCCTGAAAGCGACCGTGGCTTCTTTCAGTCAGTGATTCCATTTATCCGTCATCGTTTGTTTCAGTCCTGATAAATAAGTTTCTCGTCTCCAGACACGTCCAAGCTGCAGAACCCCAGCAGGAAGCAGTCGGTCTCCAGGAGCCTCAAACACCTCTTCAACTCCTCCAACAAGTTTGTGAAAACACTGAAAAGGTTTGTTCTGGAGATGATTGTGTTTTTACTTCCTGTTGTCTTTGAGCCGTAAGAAATGACCGTGACACAACTTCCTGGACTGTACCATCCTGCGTGCAGGGGGATCTACCTGGCAGCTGTGTTCTACCATAAGGACAGTTTACTGGTGACGGCAGAGGACCAGATCCCCATCGTGGAGGTGGACGACTCCTACAGCAGCTCCCTCATGCAGGATTTCCTCTGGTTCACCAAGGTAACACATGTGATGTCACACTAGTTCATTTCAAAGTAAAAGCTCCTGAAAACAAATGTTTTTATTGTCTACGTTAGCTTGTTGAGGCTAATGTTAGCATGTTTAGGCTAATGTTAGCTCGTTGAGGCTAATGTTAGTTTGTTTAGGTTCTATGTAGCTTGACTGTCACCAGGTAAAAAGTCCTGTTGTCCCTGAACGCAGCACAGATAAAACCAGGCGTCAGTTTAACAGTTGTATCTGTGTGGCTGATTTTGTGTTTTGTGTCTCTGCAGCTGTCCTGTATGTGGGAGGACGTCCGGTGGCTGAGACAGAGCATGTCGGTGTCCATGTCCTCGTCCTCCACTCTGCAGGCCAGACACAAGATGCTGACGGCGGCCGGTCAGCTGCAGGTCTGTCAACCGATCAGCGTTAATGAACGTGTGCAGCGGTTATCAACCTACGAAGGAGCTAACCAGCTAACTAGCTAACTAGCTAGCCTCGGCTAACAGAGAAAACACACAAACAGACTTTGAATATCACAGTCATCATGTCAGTCATCAAACCTAGAAACTACTGATCTTCTGTCTTTTAGAGTCTATCCACATGATCAGAGGTGACAAAAGTATTCACATTCTGTACTATAAGTATGGATACTTATAAAAATGTGGTTCTGTAATGTACTTAAGTAAAAAGTAAAAATTATTTTGCCTTTAATGAAACAATATCTCCATTCATAATTTGCAAAATGAAAAAGTTCTCGCAGAATAATCTAAACATAATGATCCAGATGTCCTGCATGAGCATCTGGATCATTTTTTAGCTATAGTGTTCCCATAGCATTGCGAATGTTGTAAACTAGCTTCCAAAAAAGATCATCAAAAAGCTAATGATAGCAACAAAAACCACACCATACATGAATGAGTTTTTTCACATCAGTAGTTCTCAGATATTTGGGTCAGGTGGACTTTCAGTATTAGTGTTTCTATTGATGCTCTGACGACAAACAAGCCTCCAGTCACTAGGTGGCAGCAGAGTTCAAACTGACCAACAGGCTGCCTGTTTAAAACAGTAGAAGAAGAACACAGGTACACTCTAGTCCGATGCTCGAGTCATGTCCCATCACGTCACGTCTTTTACGTCTTGGATCTGTGGAGGTTAAAAAAGCAACGAGCCAGTTTTTCCAGTGTAAAGAGCAGAACGTATAGATATTTGTTTACAAATGTAGTAAAAGTAAAAAGTTGTCAGAAAAAGAAATACTCAAGTACAGATACCTGAAAAATCTACTTAAGAACAGTAACAAAGTATTTGTACTTCGTACTTTGTTGCTCATGATTCTACATCAGCTATGCACCACATGGTGACTGACTGATAGAATCTGAGCCCTTTGCCTCCACCTGGTGGTCTCATGGTGCTACTGCAGATAACAATCAGTCTTTTTCTTAGCCTCATGTTTTGTGAATCCATTTTATCGTCACTATAATCAAACCCGCTCCGCCTCTAGAACCTCCTGGGGACTCACAACCTGGGTCGGGTCCACTACGAGCCCATCAAGGATCGCCACGGCAACGTGCTGCTGGTGACGATCCGCGACACCGAGAGCCAGCACTCGCTGTTCAGCGGGAAATGGATGCAGGTGACCAAGCTCCAGAGCCAGAGGAAGTCCCTGTCCACGCCTGAGGAGCCCTACGCCCTGGACATCCTCATCATCACCATACAGGTGAGGAACGCTGTGTGGGCGGGGCTTAGTAACAGTGGTCATCTGACTAGTTTAACAGCCTCTGATTGGCTGGAGGTGACTCTGACTTGGTCCCCCGGTCTCTGCAGGACATCCTGGCGTACCAGCGGCGTAGCGCCCACCGTCTGGCCCCGGGCCTCTACCTGGGCTACCTGAAGCTGAGCAGCTCCGTGGACCAGATCAGAGTCCTGGTGTCGCAGCGAACTCCCAACATGCTTTGCCACTCACGGATACGAGACAATGCCAACGTGTCCAGGTACAAACCAGGTGGAAGCTGAAGGCCTCAGCGCTCATAACAAAACCTCAAGGATGAAGCGTCTGAATGGGATGAAAGGGAGTCGTGACAGAGGAGGAGGAGGAGGAGGAGGAGGGAGACTAAAACGTGTCCAGAGGTTCATCTAAAGGAGGCAGCAGGAGATTAATGACGTCTCTGCAGAAGATATCAGAAAGAACAGTCATTTAATGTGTTTATTAGCTGTTTAATTAAAGGAGATAATGTCTTCAGGGTCAGAGAGGATTTGTCCACTAGTTAAACTCCTCCTCCTCAGACCAGGCCTGTGGAGGAGGAGGTGCTCTTTAATGTGACCCACTCACTGTGTGCTCGCTCTGATCAGGGAGGAATGGGACTGGATCCAGACGCTGTCGGCCGCTGGAGAAAAGGAGCGCGGTGGGGAGGACAGTGAGGAGGCGGAGCCCCGGGCGGAAAGCCACGCCCCTTTACTGTACTACGAGCTGCAGACGGCCATCAAGTCCCTGCTGAAGCTCATCAACCTACCTCTGCACCAGGTACGCAGCCTGGCCTTCACATCCTTTAGACTTCAGTTTGCCCGTTTAGAGGATGTCTCCATCTTTGTTGTGTTCAGTTACCATGGTTACAGCTGTGTCTTTGCAGGCCCGTCACTTCCGTCTCTACAGTCAGGAGGTGGTGGAGCTGGGTCACGGTGTCTCCTTCCTGCTGCTGCTGCCGGCGGCCGACGATGTTTGCTCCGCCCCCGGACAGTCCAACCCTTACACCCCGCTGTCGGGATTCCTCCACCTCCCCCTGCAGATGTTTGAACTGGGTAACAGCACGCTCACCCCCTGATCTTTTAGCCTGCTAGCTAAGCTAACGAGTCATCAGGTGGGGGCTCTTAAAATAAAGCAGTGTGATTGTCTCCTGCTGTCACTGACACCTTTATTAGTTTGTATAATCGATCTCAGAGGAAGCTCAGAGCAGCCGATCGTTCTCTGGAGCAGCTCCAGGGTTTTATTGTGGCGGGGGGGGCAGACGGAGCGGTGTTGCTGCAGACACACACCTACGTCTGCTGGGACAGGCACTAAATCAGGCTGCAGGCTCCAGCGGGACGGCCTCTCCACCGACCCCCAAACACACAAGAATGTGTCAATAACACCATCACACACTGCACAATACGCTCTCTTTGTACACGCTCAGCTCCTCCACTGCTGACGCTGACGGGTAGAGACGGGACGTCTGGACGTGGGGGGAGCTTTTTAAAAACCTAAAAACTGATTTATACGAGAATCATTTTATTTATTTCAGTTTAATGATCCACAGACACACTTTATTAAAAACAGTTTCTCTCTCTGTCTCTTCAGTCCACTTCTGCTCCTACAAAGAGAAGTTCATCAGTCTGTACTGCCGCTTGTCCTCCGTCCTGGACCTGGACGCCCTCATTACCCAGCAGGCATTGCGAGAGGCAATCACTGACAGCGAGGTGGCCACAGCCAAGCAGAGACACCAGCTCATCCTGGACTACATCCAGGTGAGACTGTCGCCAGATGATCGTAGCGCAAAGCCTCCGTCTTTGTGTGACGCGGTTACCATGGTTACGGGTCTTGTTATGGTCTGCGCTGAGGCTGATGAACAGATTCCCTCTGCTCTGTAGCGCTACAACAAACCCAGTTAGCATTAGCATCAGCATTAGCAGCTAGCTGTGGATTCCCTCAGTTCAGTTTTATTTATTTTTAGAAGTGTTTGTTTACGTGATGAAGGCAGCTGCTGCTAGTCAGCTATGAACCACATGGTGACGGGACTGATAGAGTCTGAGCCCTTTACCTCCATCTAGTGGTCTAATGGTGGTACTACAGATAATAAACACAACACAGCCATCTAGTAGTGACAGTTAGCTTAGCATTGCTACGTAGCATGCCTTGGTGACTGGTTCTCCTGGGGAGTTCCATGTGTGAACAACATGGAGGAAATCTCAGTCTTCTTCTGGATTGTATAATGTATAAAGGTAAGAACCCAACGTGGAACACTTTGGGTTCTTTGGTTCTCCACGTGCCCAGATGGAAAGTGGGCCTGGTTCTATTGTTACTAACCTTTGTGGTGTTTCTCTAAACTCTTGGTGCAGTTCTAGTCCAGGGATTCACTGCTACTATGACCTGACGTTAGCTGTGTCCGTCCTCCATCTCGTCCTCTGTCTCGTCCTCTGTCTCGTCCTCTGCCTCTGTCCCTCGTTGCTTCCAGGAGACCTGGAGACGTCTGGTTGCTGTTTTATGGAAACACGTTGCTCTAACCATTAAATATTTGCGTTATAATCCTCTAATAGCTGTGGCAATGATTCCTGATATTAAAACATTCTTATAAGAAATAAAAACAGGATCAGCTGTTAAACATCAGTCTCATGTTCAGTAGAAACGTTTGTTAAACAGCTTCAGACTGAAGCAGAGGTTTCTGAGGTTAGACTGAGCGCGACCATGAAACCTCACCACTGATCCTGCTCCGTCATGACGTCAGCCATCAGTTCATCAAACAACTAGCTGTCCATCACCCCGTTAAGCCCCGCCCACATGATTTGATTGGCCCAACAGATCTATACTGGAGCAGAATCAGATCCCAACAGAGAGACTCCAGATAAAGATGGAGACATTCCTGTTGACGTCCAGGTTCAGTCTGTCTACAGCTCTTATCCTTCACACAGCTAGCATAGCATAAGCTAGCATAGCATAAGCTAGCATAGCATTCAGTCAATCTGTTTATGGAGCAGATTCATTCCTCCTCTGAGATTAACTAAGAGACCACAGTGAGTTTCATTAGAAATAAAAACAGATGCTGAGGTTAAACGAAGGTTTTCCAGCAGAATGACGTGTTGGAGCCAAGACTACTTGTGTTGGTAAACAGCGTCCGTCCCCTGTCCTCCGTCCTCCGTCCTCCGTCCTCTGTCCTCCGTCCCCTGTCCTCCGTCCTCCGTCCTCCGTCCTCTGTCCATCCGTCCTCCGTCCTCTGTCCTCCGTCCTCCGTCCTCCGTCCTCTGTCCTCTGTCCTCCGTCCTCCGTCCTCTGTCCTCCGTCCCCCGTCCTCTGTCCTCCGTCCTCCGTCCTCCGTCCTCTGTCCTCCCTCTGTGGGCTGACCAGGAATCTCCTCCATGTTTCCTCTCCACATTCCTTCCATCCCAGTCATCCCAGACCGTGTGTGTGTGTGTGTGTGTGTGTGTGTGTGTGTGTGTGTGTGTGTGTGTGTGTGTGTGTGTGTGTGTGTGTGTGTGCGCGTGCGTGTGCGTGCGTGCGCGTGCGTGTGCGTGTGCGTGTGTGCAGTAGTGACGGCAGCGTGTCTGGTCCTCACCTCAGATCAGAGGAGGAGACGGTGGAGGTCCTCAGTGGTCCAGGTCAAACTAGATGAGACAAAGACATGTGGACGTGTTGTGTTCAGGTCTGATGGTTCTCCTGGGTTCTAGTTCTGATCCAGGTCTTAGTTGTTACCGTCCTTAATCTCTACACCCTCTAGCTGCTTCGTCCACGTCTTGTCCAACCGTCTCAGTGTCAAACTCTGTTTCCGTAGCAACTGGACGAGATGCGTCGAGACCTCCGTTGGCTGACCGACGCCCTGCAGTACGCCCGCTACAAGCAGCCCCGCGGCGGCGTCCCCGTCACCTGCCTGGTGGACGCCAGCGCTCCAGAGAGCGACCCGGGTCAGCAGAAGACAGACTCCACGTCCTCCACCATGGACTACCTGCCCACGCCGTCACCTTCACCTGAACTCCACCGCAGGAAAACCATCAGCGGTGACTGAGCCATGGCGGCCATCTTTGATTTAGGCTTAGTCATTAATCAGGAGCTACATGCTACGAGCTACATGCTAATCCATCACTGTCCACTGTTTACATGTGTCAGTCAGAGTTCAGAGGTCAATGACTTCATGTGCAGAGTCCTTAGATGAGACTAGAACCTTCATCGTTATCTGATGACATGACTCCTCCTCTTCCTCATCTCTCTCTCTCCTCCTCTCTGCCCCCCCCCCTCCAGACTCTCTGCTGGGCTCAGATGAAGACGGCTCCTCAGAGGTCTTCCTGCCCACAGACAGTGACTATGACTCCAGTGACGCCCTGAGTCCTCGAGACCTGGACCTGTTGTACTCTCCGTCCCAGGACCTGTCCCAGCAGGCCGTTCACTCTCTGGGGGGCAGCGCTCCAGACGTGCTGCAGATCCACGAGCTCAGGTGTGGATCCGCCGCTGCTCATTAGGTTAGTGGAGGTAATCTGATTCCTCCTGTAATCTGATTACTCTGCTTCCCTCTCAGGTACAGCGTCTGCCCCCCCAGAGACCTCCCCCTCTCTGCGGTGATGAAGGATCCTAAATGTAAAGATGCTCCCCTGTCCCCCCTCCTCCCCTGCTCCCCCTCCATCTCCAGGGCCCTGCCCACGTCCCCCTCTCTCCCCCTCTCCCCCAGGTTCACCAAAGACCTCCCCCTGTCCCTCCCCCTTTCCCCGTCTCTGTCCGATGCCACCAAGACTCTGGAGGGTCTGTCCCTCTCTAAGAGCCACCAGGAGGGAGCCACCCCCCTCAGGGCCCTCGCCAACCCCCCCGCCAAACGCAAGCTGCTGTCCAGGAGCCACCGGGGCCAGTACTTCAGCGGCCCCCAGCGCTGGCTCAGGGGCCACAGCGGGGACAGTCACACCGGCTCCCTGTCTGAGGGCATCTACACCAAACAGCTGGACGGAGAGCTGCTGCCGCCGCCGCCGTCCTCCCCGCAGGACACCACCTACGTCAGCCACGCCTCCTGCGTCCTGGAGAGCAGGAAGGGCCGACACCGGGGGCCCCGCCCCCACGTACGCAGGATCTTTGTGGAGCCCTGCAAGAAGGAGCTGTCGCCCGGCCAGGAGGAGGAGGAGGAGGAGGTGGTGAAGGCTGGGGGCGTGTCTGTGATCGTGTCTGGCAGCGAGGGGGAGGAGCCAGAGGGAGCCGCCGCCCAGGATGTGGACTCTGATGAGCAAACCAACGCCCAGGTGTCAGAGATACTGAGCAGCACGCTGTAGGAGGCGGATCACACCAAGGTAGAGATAAACATGTTTAACCAATCAGAATGCAGATCTAAATGACATCATCATGTAAAGATGTTGATCAGCAGCAGTGACTCAGAGGCTGTGACGTGTTGTAGAGGAGGACGGTGTCTCACTCCTCTGATCAGCTCTTAGCTCTTTAACTCCAGCTCGTCTCTCTCTGTCTCTAGTGGTGACGGGCCGCTCCTCCCTCCAACCTCCTCAGACTGTAAACCAACCTAAAGTTGCTGGTTCAACTCCAGGCCTCAGCCTCAGAGCCCATGGCATCGACTGTTACAAAGAAAATTATCAATGCAAGAAACCGAGCACTGCTTCTCTGACAGGAACTTTGCACACGACTCTGTAATGTCGACCAAAACAAAAGGAAGAAAGATTTTAACCCCCCTCCCGCCGCATGGTTCCTCCTCTACTTGAAGTGAATGTACAGTCGGTCTGTTAGTTCGTGGTCTCCTGTGACGATCGTCTTTGTTGCTCTGAGCTGCTCCCGTCCAATCCTTGTGTTTTAATTTAAAAAGTAAAGTCTATCTATATATGAGTATATATATTATTCCCTGCCTCAAGTCACTAAACCGACCGCAAGAAACCTTAAAAGTATTTTTGTACTCTGGGTTTTAAAGACGTCTTATTTTACTTGGAATGCTGAACATGTTGGCATGAAGTCGTTTGTTGGTTGTTCTGTTTTGGACTAAAGCTTTGTGTCCAGTTTGTGCCTCCTCCGGGGTCAGCATGAAGGTGTCTGGGGGTCCGGGTCCGGGTCCGGGTCCGGGTCTGGGTTGGGGGTCGGGGTCAGGGGTCAGGGGTCAGGGGTCAGGGCTCGGTTGGACCCGACAGTGTTGGTGTTGTGCCGCTGTGTCGACTTTTGTCTCAGCTTCATCCACAGTTCTTGTTCTCGACGGCTGTGACTTTAAAACATGCACCAAAAACTACAGCAGCTCTCACACACACACACACACACACACACACACACACACACACACACACACACACACACACACACACACACACACACACACATATTTATGTGTGTGTTATGGACTCTTCAGACGTATGCACAGTATTTTAAACGTGCGTTTTTAATGTTTGCACATAGCAATTATGGAATAAAAGCTAATTGAATATTTGATGCACGTGGGCATTACCTGTGGCAGCTTCTCTCACGGATGATGATGATGATGATGATGATGAAGACGTATGAGGCGTGTTCTGACTCAGCTTTACAAACAGACTGATGCACTAAATATTCTGCTGCACTCGTCTCATAGTGACGATCCACACACTGATCAGTTAGTGGAGGAGCTCCATACCAGCGTCATGTTCACAATCAAGCTAGCAGTTAGCCTAGCTTCATGTGACTGTCTACAGATCACTTATCTGATCTCAGATCTCAGTCAGTCTAATCTGGTCTAATCTAATGTGATCCATATTCTGATCTGATTTAATCTGGTCTGGTTTAATCTGGTCTAATCTGTTATATTTCTGTTAAAACCTGTTTGTGACGTTAACTACTCAGAACCACCATCCATGTTTCCTGTATTTATGCTAAGCTAGGCTAATGACCAAACACCTCCAGTTTATTTCAGTCATGATTTTGGTATCAAGTTCCTCGTGTAACGTCAGTAAACTTTTAATTTCAAACACTATTAAAGTCTTTTAGTGAAAGTTTATGAAGCGTTTTATTTTTGTAGCCGTCAGTCGAGATAGAAATCAGCGCTGACGTCCAGCCTCAGTAGAAACCGTCTGTTGGCTTCAGCTACAAACATAAAACACCAAGCTGCAGCCGTTCACATTTCAAACCTCCACCTTTTAGTAGGCGCTTCACCTTCTGAGGCTTTTATTTTGAAAGGCTGACCAGCCTCCTTCTATTTATTTCTGTCTCCAGCCTCTAGAGAAACGTCTCAGTCTGTATATTTTTGCATCAGTTATTCACGTCGACTCCTGAATTTATTTATTTGCAGCGAAAACAACAAAATGTTTTTGTTTTGTTTTTTAAGGACTGCTCCGTGTTCTGATGCATTTGGACATTTTTGCATTCTCACATGGATGGATGTATTTTACCAACTGAAATAAACCTTGTCTCATGTGGATGTTGTGCACCTGAAGCTGTGTGACCTTGTCTTTTATCTGTCGGTACGTTGAGATGTTTCAGTTTTATAATTTTACTCTTTTAAATCCTAACTTGCTGCCACTTAGGCCGTCAAAGTCTTCATCAGAGGTCTTCATCAACCACCTGCTGACTTCATCTTCCTCACCAGCAGACCTGATCCTATCTGCCTCCATCAACCTGAGTAAATAAATGTTCACTCTGCAGCTTCTTTATTTCTGCACATCTAAAAACATCAACAACACAGAGTACCAAGAGTAGTGTGGGATGACTGAGCCGTCTCCAGAGGAACAAACTGAGTCTGTTTATTGAAAAGCAGTTTCATGAAGCAGAGCGCCCGTAGACCACTTCTTTCTTTCTTCTAAGAGTTTATTAAGCAGATAAATCATCTCTGGACAGACGGACGTGTCTCTGGTCTCGGTGAGTTCAGCCTGTAGGTGTTAGAGGAATCTGCTGCTCCTGAGCTGCAGGCCGAGCCGGTCGACACGTGGGAGGGTGTGAACCAACTGGAATCTCACACCACCGCTGGCCGGGGAGTTTTCCCGCCGGAGCATTTCAGAGCGACGGTCCAAGCCACAGGAATCGCTGCTGAAACTCTTCACACGACGACGGCGCTGGAAACACAGCGATCCAGGTCTGGAGTCCGGCCGAGAGCTGCAGGAGGAAACTAACAGAGGAGCTGAGAGCTCCAGAGAAACATCTGGTTATTTCACATGTGTATGAACATGAAATGTTTTCATCAAGAAGTTTATATGAAGTTTGACCAAATGCAAAACGAGATATTTCCTTTTATAACCAGAGACTAATGAATTGTTAACACACAAACAGGCTTCCTAATTAATGCTGGAAATTACAATAGAGCCCTTTAAACAGTTATTTCCTCTGAGATCATTTTAATAAGTTCATTAAATATGTCAAAGTGCTTGCTGAGCTTTAAACACTTATTAGCATTAGCTGGTTTTAAATTCTTTCTTTTTATGTTAACTGCTGCTAGTAGATGCTACACAAGTTGCTAAAAGTATATTTCCTATAAATAAAAATGTACACCAGTTTGTTTAAAATAGCTAACTGCTGCTAGTAGCAGCTAGCGATTAAATCAGAGCTAACTGCTAACACATAGTATGAAATCGAATTTCCTAAAAGAAAATTTTAATTTTTTTATTATTATTATTATTGCCCATGTTATACATACAGTGAATATGTTGTCTGCATTTAAACAATTGTATTTGCACTGGTTTCTCTCAAACTAGTCGCTCTGTGTTTCTTGCTAACCGCTGCTAGTAGCTAACCACTAACCCACAGTGTGACGTCTTAGTACATGCCAGCTTTATTAATTATATGTTTAAACGTACGATAAAATGTGTTGTCTGCATTTTTAACTTGTCCTCTCGTTTAATATGTCTTTGCTTTCAGCTAACTGCGGCTAGTAGCGGCTAGCGAAGAAACCCGAGCTAACCGCTAACATGCGTCACGTGAGCTAAGTAAGTCAACTTTAATGTCCATACAGTATATTTGTTCTCTATATCCGAGCATGTTTTATTTGAACTGGTTTGTTTCAATTGTGTCTTCTCCTCTTTTTTGTTATTATTTGTGTCTTGGTAACTGTCGTTAGTAGCAGCTAGCAATGAAACCAGAGCTAACTGCTAGCATGATGTAAGTATATTTGGGTTAGGTAAGTTGTTGGCTATGCTGACATATACTAAGAATTCGTTTTTTATTCTCTCTTTTTTTCGGGATGTTATTGCATTGTCTAGTTTTAAACGTCTCCTCTCAGTGTCTAACTTCAGCTAATAGAAGCTAGCGATGCAACCATTGCTAATGGCTAATCCACACCGTGCGATCTGAGTATATTTTCTAAAATAATAATAATAATAAAAATGTAAATGGATTTATTTGCCATGTGTATGTGAATCATTCTGTCATAGCTGTTTTGTCTTGGATTAGACTTTACTGACACCTTTTTTTCTTGCTAACTGCTGCTGGTAGCAGCTAGCAATGAAACCAGAGCTAACTGCTAACCCACAGATCTAAGTGTATAGATAGAGGAACCAGTGTGATAATGTTTTTAGTTTAATCAGTAGATGTTTTTGTATTTTGCCAGAAATAATTAAATATGTCCATTTATAATTCTCTCGTCTGCTTGTTTTCCATCCTTCGTTCATACACGAGTTAACTTTAACTTTTTAAAAGTCTCTAAACAGATTTGCTGCTACAGTCAACAGAGCAGCGTCCAAACTGTCTCGAGGCCTTTCAGGGTGAAAACATTACGTCACATTCACTTATCATCAAAAGCCTCGTAGCACCATTAGCATTCTGTACAGTTTCCATTTAGCTGCAGTGTTTTCTTCTTTCCACCACAGACACACACATCCACATGGTTTGAATCACGTTCTCCTTTGATTTTCCAGAGCGGGCTGCGATACAGCGGCGCTCCCTGAATATAACGTTAGTGTAATCTTAATAGTGAATCAGACGGGCCTCCCAGGACGAAAGGACAAACAGGACGGCTGCTGCGTTCGTGACCCGGCCAGATAAAGACGCTGTTTGTTGTTGGTGTAATTCAGAGGCTTTGATGGAGAGACGGCCGGAGCAATTTGGACGCTCCATTTGGGTGAGAAGGCTTCAAGGTGGCAGAGAGAACCACACAAACACAGACACCAACGACCACGACTTATCGTCTCTGAGTCTCTCTGGACAGACGAGACGTCCCAGGACAGACAGATGTTTGACCAGATGTTACTCCAGCTCACGTCAACCCACAACACAAAACAAAAAACAGACATTATCCATTTGGTTCAACAAAGGCTTTAAAAAGCAGAGTTTATATTTTAACTTTTAATTATTACATTTAGTCAAACTGTAACTGAGAGCATTTGTTCTGGCCTGGTCAGTGTTATTCACTTCTGCTGTTATAATGGTCATAATGTTGTGGCTGATTGGTGTATCTAGCAGCAGTGTGCATGTTCAGCTCATTAAAGCTGATAATAACTGATGTAAACTACATTCAGACTCAGTAACAGCAGAGACGCTTCAGTCCTCTGAAAACCTCTCAGAACTAGTTTCTACATCTACAGTGACTCTGGCTCCAGGGCCCCTTAAACCCAGTCTGACGTGGACCAGATTCCCCTGTGGCCCCGTTCTTCAGGGCGCTGATATGGAAGTGAAGGATAAAAGGTTTACAAAGAGAGAGGAAGTCTTATCTGAGCATCGTCTCTCCGCCACTTCCTCTCCACACAGATATGACAGTTTAACGGCGCCCGTCACACACCGTCACATCAGCCAGAAAATTACCCACAATTCAGCAGGAGCCGGAGGGCAACAGAGGTCAGGAGGAGACGACCGGGGGGAGCCAAACGCAGTCTGGTTTCTTCTTCTACTGCTTCATTGTAGCAGAGCAGCGTCTGAACCCTGACCTCCAGAGTCATGAGAACTGTTAAATATGTTTACTGAAACTAATGATTTAAACTGCTTTAAAAGTCCACAGTCTGTTGGTCCGGGGTCTGGTCCAGGACCTGTTGATCCAGGACCAGGGTCTGATTCAGGACAGTTGTGTCTTTATCTCGCTGTGTTAGTGTCTGACACCAGAGTCATTTTTATATCAGCCTCATAATTCAACATTTACAACGTTCACGTTCCAGTGACTCTGTGACTCTCTGGTTCCATGCTGAGTTAATGAGGACATAAAACTGATCTCTGGACGATCTGAGGACTGAACAGACGCCTGCTTCTTCTTCTTCTTCTTCTTCTTCTTCTTCTTCTTCTTCAATAAAGAATAGAACTGAAGCTTAGCAGACACATAATTGCAGCTACACACTAACACAACTACACTTTATGTCCATGTGTCTCTAATCAGCTCCTTTTTCATTTGATTCTAGTTCATCTCTGATTCTCTGATCCAGACTCCACCTGTTCTGTCCTCATCATCATCATCATCATCATCATCATCATCATCATCATCATCATCATCATCAGCCTGTACATAGTGTGTGTGTGTTTCAGAGGACTGGGTGGGTGGAGAGTATATCTGGATATCTGGCTGCGCTCAGAGGAGACTTCAGTTTGGCTCCAGAGACCAGAGGACCAGAGACCAGGGGACCAGAGACCAGGGGACCAGAGGACCAGAGACCAGAGACCAGGGGACCAGGGGACCAGAGGACCAGAGACGGTGCGCCAACATGCGGACTCAGAGCACTGACCTGCGGGGCGCGGAAGGTAGAAGCTCGGGTCTGAGTGTAAGCCTCCTCCGGTAGTGAGTCTAGACATGGACTGCGGAGCTACGTGGGGGGGTCTCTGTCCTGCCGCCTCCCTCCTCTCTGACTGAAAGCTGCTGAGAAGCTTCGGAGCGCGTCGTTCCTGTTCCGGTGAGCCGTGCGTCTTCTGCGCGCTCAGGTTTGGATACGTTGACAGTCCGAGGGAGACCCGGGTCCCTGTGCTCATCCCTGGGGGATTAACCGAGACTAGAATCTGACCCGGGACCCTTACAGAGGACATGGATAACTCCTGCTGCCTCCTGGCCGTCCTCATGCTCGTTGTCTCTCTGGGCTGGGGGATAGAGGACGGCGTGCGCCAGCGCTACTTTCTCCTCCGGCCCATTCCCAGCGACACTCTGCCCGTGGAGGCCCCGAAGGAGGAGCCGGACCCGGCGCTGGACCCCAAGGAGAAGGACCTGAACGAGACGGAGCTCCGGACCGCCCTGGGGAACCACTTCGACCCGCACTTCATGTCGGTCTCCGCGCCAGAGGACAAGCACGCGGGGAGCGAGGACGCGTGGGACTCGGACCTGCGGCAGAAACCGTCTGGAGCGATGCCCAAGGAGATCCGGGCCATGGAGTTCGAGGTGCTGCCCGGGAAGAAGCAGAAGCCGAGTAAGAAATTCCGGAGAAGGCTGCAACTGTGGCTGTGGTCTTACGCCTTCTGCCCGGTTGTTTACGCATGGAACGACCTGGGCAGCAGGTTCTGGCCGCGCTACGTGAAGGGGGGCAGCTGCTACAATAAGCGGTCTTGTTCGGTCCCTGAAGGGATGCTCTGCAAACCTGCCAAAGCGACTTACTTTACGATCCTGCGATGGCGCTGCCTGCAGAGGAAGGGGGGCCTGAAGTGCTCCTGGATCCAGGTCCAGTACCCCATCATATCAGAGTGCAAGTGCTCCTGCCCGAACTGAGACCAGAACCAGACCAGACTCTGAGTATTACTTTTAAAGACTGATCCTGTGTCTGTGGACCTCAGGGAGGAGACGAGCTGTGGACCTGGTCCCTCATATCTGGACCGGATCTGATGATTTATTTATGACCAGACTCAGACTGACTTCTCCTCAGTGAGTGGTTTCTGAGTGGACTCTGAGGATCAGCACCTCCTCTGGTTTTTAGATCTGGGTTGCTGGTTCAATCCTCGACCAACATCATTTCTGCTGAACTAAAGCTGTGACTCTTTAAAACAAACAAACTTTACTAAAACTATCAGGAATAAAAACCTGTGCGTGGTTCAGATGAACCAGTTCTCTGTAAACGTTTCTTCACGTTCTGTAAAATACCTGAAGTGATTTTTATTTAAGAGCAGAAGTTAAACTGATCTGGAGGCTGAAGGCTCCTGGTCTCAGTCTGAGTTCATCTAAAACCAGAGATGAACCAAACTCATGTGGACGCGTTGTGTTTGTAGATGTGTCCTCCAAGTGTCCAGCTCTGAATGATGGAGGAGAGTTTAGGTTTTATCAGACTCTAGACACGTTCCTGTTTAAACGTCCAGATGAATTAGTCTCATCTTTGGTTTGTGGATGAACCTGGAGGACTGAGAACCTTCAGAGGTGGAGGTGGGTGGTGGAGGGGGTGGTGATGTGTGTCAGAGCTGATTTAAAGTCTGATGATGTAGAGACGTCTGAGTCGAGACAAACTGGATGTCACACTGAGACATCTCAGGGTTTTCACCGTGGTGTGAGGAGACAGACGCCCGCCGCCTGGCCCGGCTGACGCCACCGACCCCTCCATCCCCCGTCCACCTACACGTCACAGATCACTTCAGTCAGAATCCTCAGAGTTTGAAAGATAAAATAATAAACGGTTCATCTGGAGTCAAAGCTGCTGAAGAAGATTTGACTCCAGAGACATAACACTGTTGATGTGTCCACATGTGTCCCCAGCCTGCACTGAGAGGGTTTAATGAAACATCCTGCAGGGTCAATCAGATCGTGTGGGCGGAGCTTAATGTGGCCATGGACAGAGTCTTAACCTTGACCCGGGTTTGTCCTCGGGCCGACGGGTCCAGACAGACGGTGTCAGGTAAACCCAGACCACCTGGATGACGTGGAGGAGAGACATTAATGTTTCCATCATGTTTTCTGTTTCTTCTTCTGTGGTTTAATGTCATCATTTAGTAAAGTAATAAACATTTTAAGCTAACGTAGCATGTCATATATGTTCTGTTGATGCAAACACGTGATGCTAACATTAGCTAGCTAGTAAAGGATGTTTTAGTGAACACATTAAATGTTCGGACCATGAACATCTGAATTAAATGAAATTCATCATCCACAGGTTTTACTTTTAACTGGATATCATTTTAAAATCTACAAAAGAACACATCAGATAACGTCTTTATAAATGAACAAATCAAAATAAATAAATAAGACTCAGTGTTTATTTATTCTAAGTCTCAGTGCCATCCTCAGTTCATCTGTAAACCTGATCAGCGGCCAGCAGGGGTCAGTGTTTCACCTCCATCAGTCTGCAGCATCCTCCCGTTAGCAGCCGCTGGGCGAGCTGGAGGGTGGAGGTAAGGGTGGAGGCGGAGGCGGGGCTGTTACACTGCCCCACACTGTTCACACTGTTTATGCATACCAGTGTGCTGTGAGGGCTCCTCTGTCACACTCTGTTTACTCAAACTTATTTTGGGAAAATTCCACCTCTCTGCTCGGTCCGGCCATAAATCACTGGATCTGTCTCCACCGACCTGCAGACGTCAGGTTACAGTCCACCTTTCACTTGTTCCTATTGTTGTTGGAGGAACTAGAGCAGAACAGTCACCATCAGAACCAGAACCAGGTCCAGGTCCTCCCGGAGGATGAGGAGTAGAGGTGCTGGTGGTAACCATGGTAACCTTTACTAATCATCATCAGGTGAGGAGCTTCCAGGAGGGACAGAGATGGAGACGTGGAGACATCTTGATCGTCTTCTAAGACTCTAGACATTCAGGACAGGAGGAGGACATGGAGGACACACTACTAGTTCCCTGCCTGTTCTCTCTTCCTCCTCCTGTTGTATTCCCAGTAGATGTGAAGCTCCTCCTCTTCCTCAGTAAAGTTCTGCGCTGACTGATGTTTCATATCTGATCATGTCGTTTGATTCCGTCTCCATGGAAACGGTTAATCTCTGATCTTCTGTAATTAAAGGCTTTTTAATCAACTTCAATCTACAAACTCACCACTAGGTGGCTCTAGTTGTTTCTGATTGGTCCTTTAATGTGTTAAATATAAAACAATATCTGATTATTTTTTATTTCAGGTTCTTTGTGGTGAATTCATCTTTAATAATTATTTATTAACTTCCTCTGTGTTATTAACTGACTACAGATTTTAAAAGCGTTTTATTTTAGAATGATAAATTATAAAACATATTTTGAGTTTTCTGTCTTTTGATTGGTTTGCTTATTAACCTGCTGGTGTCCATTTGTCTCCAACAGTTGGACAAACGTTGGACGATCCCCTCTGATTTATTCTCTGTCCAACAGAGACCCCTGCAGGTGAAGACGTGACCACACAGCTTCAGGTATTTTCTGGTTTATTATTTTACAAACACCTGTAAATGTCAGAGGCACACAGGCGACGGGTATCTGAAGCTAGTCGGTCAAATGTGAGCACCAGATAGATATCACATCAAAAAACATATTTACAAGTATAAATTAACACAGAAAGACACTGTGACCGCAAATGTATTAAAATGGTACAAAACTGGTAAATATATATATGTATATATATTTATATATATATGTATATGTGATAATGGGACGTCCCAGTCAGCTTACATCTGTACGTAGTGCAAGAAATACTGTCAAATAATACCGTTAAAAAAACATGAGACGGGTCACATTCGTCAAAACCTTTGGTCCAAACACAACTAAGAGACGATCACTAAGAGCCCCCGCCGGGGTCGGGACATGCTGCCCTGGGTGAAGCCACATTTAGTCTGGACACAAAAAGCACAAACATCCGACTCAAACTCGTCCCGCGGCCGCTGGACGCCGGCCGGGGGGGTCATCATCGTGAAACGTCCTGGAGGAGGAGACCCTGAGGCACTGGAGAGGAAACCCCGTTCATTCACCGCTTTATTGATGGAAACATCAGAGCGGTCACATGACCAAAGTCTTTGAGACGAGCAGGACGTCCTATGATTTAGAACCACACCAGACTCCATTCAAAAAAGTTTCAATTTAAAACCTGAGTCTGATTTTTAATCCTGATTAAATCTGTTCACACGGTGTAATTAAAGTTAAATCTGGAGTTTGTTTTTTGACTCGTCAGGATTCAGGAAGACTTTGAGATCAGCTGGAAAATTCATTTTCTTGTTGTTTAGATTTATTTTTAGTCGGTAGCTGCCACTGAACCCTGGAGCATCTCTGACCTCTGACCTCTAAACGTCTCGGTGTGAACGGGGTCAAACCATCAGGGTTCCTCCGTCATCGTTTCAATAAATACTCAAAGAAGCTCCGCCTCCAGCGTCTCTGCTGTGTTTTCATGTCTGAGTGTTTGTGCGGCGCTGGAGGAACCTGAGCTGAGGCAGGAGGAGGGTTGTTGGGTCCAGCTCGCCGCCCGCCGTCCTTCAGTGATTCCTGGCGTTGAAGAAGCCCACGCTGGTCGGCGACTCCTTCACCGTCACCGTGATGAAGTTGGCCGTGACGTCGGTGACGAAGACGTGCTCCAGGAGGCTGCGCGCCGGCCGCCAGTCCGTCTCCGTGTCCGATTCGGTGGCGTTGTTTCCGAGGCTGGGCCGGCTGTTGCTAGGATACAGGGCGGCGTCCTGCTCCGACTCGCTGCTGCTGGTCTCGTCCGAGTCGCCGGTGCTGAGCTCGTTCAGGCTCCGGTTCTGTCCGAGCCCGCCGCCGTTCCCCCTCGCTGAGCCGCCTCCGACCAGCTTCTCCTTTGGCCCGCGGCCCCCCTGCTCGCCGGCAGACCGCTGGCCTCCGGCCGGCGACGCCCGGGTGTCTTTGGCGCCCGGCACGCCGCTCCGTAGGCTCGACCTCGCCGCTGCAGACACACCAGTCGTGTTGTTTCCCTGAAGGCCGCCGCCGCCAGACACCGACCGGCTACTGACGCTCTGTAAATTGAGCGCCCGGAGGCTCAGCGCCTGATTGGCTCGGTCTCGAGGCGTCGGCGAGGCGGATGGTTTGGACAGACCTGGCTGAACCAGCCCAGTCTGACCTCCCGCCACGCCGTCCTGCCTCCTCTGACCCAGCAGGGAGCGCTGTGCCGCCGCCGCCTGGCCGCCACCGAAGCCGCCGTGCGACCCAGACGAGCCCAGACCGCCACCGTGTCTCAGAGGAGACGCCTTGAAGCCGTCGCCCGTCTCTGAGATGGAGCGCTTCAGCTCCGACAGAGAGTTCCTACTTTGTGATGAAGGACTGGTTTTACTGTGAGAGGAGGACGACAAGGAGCGACTGGTCCAGATGCAGCTGAGGGACCCGGGTTTGGAGGAGGCTGAGTGGGTGAAGGAGCTGGAGGAGGAGGAGGAGGAGGAGGTCTGGGAGGCGGAGGCTCCTTCCTCTCTGGACGTCCTGCTCAGACCGGTGTAGGTGAAGCTGGCCGGCTGCAGCGGCTTCTTCACCCCGGACCGAGGCTCGTCTCTGGGGGGTCGGAGCACCTGGTGCTGGCGTGGAGGAGGAGGAGGAGGAGGAGGAGGAGGAAGAGGAGGAGGTGAAGGTCGGCCCTTTGCTTGGCGTAGAGCCCTCAGATCAGGGTGGAGCGGCTTCCTCCCACGCTTCTTCTTACGGGGAGGAGGGTCCGGCTTGGCCAGCATGATCTGGGGTCGCTTCTGGGGGACGGGGTGGACACGAGGGCCCGGCTTTGACTTCTTAGAGTGATCATCGTCCTCTGAGGAAGACGAGGACGGAGACGATGAAAGGGCGTCTTCATCATCGTCAGAGCACGAGGATGAAGAGCGGCTGTCCTTCGTAGCCGCTGGAGCAGGAGGCTAAAAAACAACAAGAGATAAAAATGTAAAGGAGTGAAGATGGAGACGTCTGGATCAGAACCAAGGACCAAGGACCGGTCTACGGGCTTTACCAGAATCTTCCGAGGGCGTCCTCTCGGCCTCTTCCCTTTCTTCTGGAACAGAAGCTCTCGCTCTTGTTCTCTAGAGAATTAAAAACAGTTTAAGAGGAAACACTGACATTATAGAAGCTGGATATTTACCTACAGCGACAACACACACACCTCTTATGAAACGCTGCCAGGAGCCTCGGGTCCAGAATGTTCTCCTCTGGTTCCCAGCTGTTATGTCTGAAAGTAAAAATGTTTGTTAGGAGGTAAAACGGTGGAAAGGTCTGAACGCTGTGATAAAGATTCATAAACCATCTGTGACTGATGGAAACACACCGGTGCTTTGTTTCAATCTGGTTCTGGATCCAGTACATGAATGTGGTTTTAATCTGGATCTGGTTTCAGCATTATAATCTGGTTTCATTACGTTAATCTGGATTAAATTAAAATCTGGTTCTGGTCTCATTATATTAATCCGGTTCTGGTCTCCACTGTTAAATGGACGCAGCCGGTCCGGTCCGGTCCGGTCCGGTCCGCTGGTCCCGCTTTGATACCGAGCAGGAATCCGCTGCTCAGCGACAGAAGAGCGGACAAACGAGAGCCGTAATGGCCGCTGGTTCTCCGTGTGTTAACCAGTCGCTGTGAAGAGGAGGGAGCCCTGATGATTCCACCCCGCAGAGGAGATACCGGAGCCGGTAGCGGCGTGAACCCCGAGCCGCAGACGGGTCATTGTTTGGGGCCATTTTCAGTGTGTGTGTGTGTGTGTGTGTGTGTGTGTGTGTGTGTGTGTGTGGTTAGCCGCGGCGGCTAGCTCAGCGGCTAGCTAGCTACTTACTTGGACGACCACCCTCTCCACTTCACCAGATACTCAAACTTCCCCTGCGGAGGACACAAAATGTCAGAGACGGTAAAGAAACGAGACCGCGGAGGACACGAGCGTCCACGGAGCCGGCGGCGGCCTTTTCTTACCTTCCTCGGCCGTTTGCTGAGAATGCATTCCGCATCAAATACCTGGCCGACCGTGACCCCCTCCATTACTACAGCAGCCCCTCACAGACACTCGACAGCGCGCTTTTGGCCTCTGACGGCCGCCGTAGCTCCGCGTTTATAACCAGATACTGACAATAACAAACAAAAACACACCGGACACACCGATTAGTCGGTTAACCGGAAATAAAAAAAGAATCACCGGTCATTAGGAATTAAATATAAAAAGTCATTACTATAAGTTTATGTTGTTTGCTGTAAAATGTAATGCATTCAATTTATAATATTTTTATTTATTTATATTATTGATAAAATAATTTTAGAAAACAAAATTACACAAAATAAATGCTAAACTTATATATATAATAAATATTATATAAATAAAATAAAATACACGACGAATAATACTGTATATAAGAAAAGTCAAACGTGTGTTTTTATCTGAAATTCTATATTTCTAAATACATCATTTTTATTTATTAAACTAATCATAAAACTTATATAAAAATTCTAAATAAATTACTGAACTAACAAATAATACTGATTAATCATAAATAATATTAATAATATGTAAGGAATAGGTCGAGTGAACACAGTTTTAACAGCCACGGGTTTAAAATGACAGAATTTATTGGTTAACGTGACAGAAAACAGTACAAATGGCTGATAAATATTACATTGTGTTAATATTAAATCATTATAATATTATGTTCTGGAGTCAGAGGTTTTAATGAGCCAAATCACAGAGTTGCTGTTACAACTATTAGAGATCATTCTATAATTCAGCCCGTTGTTAACAGAGTAATTAAAGTACAAATGAATTAACTCTGAATTGAGTTTAGTGTGTATGAAATGTAAATAAAATGAATAATTAGCCTATTTGAATTCTTATAAGGTATAATGCTGTAATTCTCTGTTTTATAAACAGTCTCTGTAAGTTTAGCTCGTGTTGTACAGTTTGAATATTCTGTATCTTAACTGTATTTTTAAATAAACTGTTGTTTGTGAATTTTCTGCTGTTTCCTTTAGAGCTCATGTGCGGACATTTGTCTCCGGAACCATCCGCCTGTGACTGAGGACGGAACACGTTGTGTGTTACACCAAAGTGTTTCCGCATAACATGTTTTGTAAGTGTTTCTGAGCAGCGGTGAATGACAGAGGAGCTTCTATCTGAAGGTATCAGCTCTTTAAAGACTACTTGCTTGTTTAAATTTAACTGTGTTACAGTAAAGTTATAAATTTCATCATATTTTATCTCTTATATGTTAACGGGTTAGCTAGGCTAACTTTAGCTTAGCTATCATTTAGAACTGGTTTCTGTGTTATGACATCTTTAAATTAACAAATAAACTTCCACAAATGTCTTTAAATAAACGTTTTATTTGGTTCTGATTCGCAAACTACCAGATAAACACATTAAAAGAAATGTGACGTTTGACACTAAAAAGAAAAATGTCCCAGCGTCTTTCTGATAGTCTGGATAAGAGTTAATCTGTGTTCCTGTTGATTTATTTGATTGTTTCATGGGCCGAATTAAAAAGTTGTTTTTACCAAGATGGAAACTTGTTTATTTGGATTTCAAGACGTTGGGAACATTTGTTTTGAATCAAGGAGACATAAAATTACAGAGTTGTTAAATGGAGTTTGGTTAAGTCTATTTCCAGCTCATGTTTGGAGAGTTTCAGTGATGATTTTTCTGTTAATCCTGCCTCTAAAGCAGCGTGTTCTCCATCCAGGTGATCTTCTGACCTGAGCTGACCTGCAGGTGCAGCCATGTTGCTGCCTCTCCTGCTGCGTCCGTCCCTCGGCCGTCCTCAGGCCTCTGTGCTGTTAGCGGGATGTGTCCGGGCGCTTCACTGCGGTGCTCGGAGGACGCCGAAGGCCGAGCTCTTCCTCCAGCGTACACTTCCTCCACGCCTCCACACACAGAGCCGAGGCAAGAGGTCCAGGGGCCACCAGGAGGAGGAGTGGAAGACCAGGAACAAGACGGTGCTGACGTACATCGCTGCAGCCGGGGTGGGCATGATCGGCCTGTCGTACGCCGCCGTGCCGCTCTACCGGCTCTACTGCCAGGTGAGGACTGGAACAGACGAAAGTCCTGCTGCTCTGGAGGCTGTGAGGCGGCTGTGACCGTCACTGTGTTTGTGTCTGGCAGGCTTCAGGGCTCGGAGGCACGGCTGTGGCCGGACACGACGCGGATCAGGTGGAGACGATGCAGCCGGTGAAGGAACGTGTCATCAAGGTGACCTTCAACGCCGACACGCACGCCAGCATCCAGTGGAACTTCAGACCCCAGCAGACAGAGATCATGGTGGGTGTGTTCTGATTTAAACTCAACAGCTCAAGAATCTGAATAAACACACACACAAGTCTAACTTCTCTGAACTGATTTCTCTTTCTCTACTTTTATTTATTTATTTATTTTGAATCCACATGCAGGTGGTTCCAGGTGAGACGGCGCTGGCCTTCTATCGAGCCAAGAACCCCACAGATAAACCCATCATCGGCATCTCCACCTACAACGTGGTTCCCTTCGATGCTGGACAGTACTTCAACAAGATCCAGGTGAAGGTTTCAGTCTCTTGTGTGTTTGTCTCATTGCTTCTCCAGTGATGTGTTCAGGGGTCTGTCCTTCCTGGTCCAGACGTTCAGATCCACACACTAACTCTCCTGCTCTCCCTCGTCCGTCTGCAGTGTTTCTGCTTCGAGGAGCAGCGTCTCAACCCTCACGAGGAGGTGGACATGCCCGTCTTCTTCTACATCGACCCGGAGTTTGCCGAGGACCCCAGGATGGCCCGGGTGGACACCATCACGTTGTCCTACACCTTCTTTGAGGCCAAGGAGGGCCAGAGACTCCCAGTGCCGGGATACAGCTACAGCTGACCTGCTGCTCCGGCGCCGATGGAGGCGAGACATTTGTCTTCCCGCCAGTGAGTTCAGACATTTTAAAAAGACGCTCAACATTTGGGTCGAGCTCTTGGAGCTAAAACTCTGACAGGAAGCCGGAGGTGTTTAAAAATATATGCTCTAAACACACAGAGCTCCGTTTATCACCAAGTAAACCTGGAGAAATAATCTCAGCGTGGGAAAAACCAGGCGCTGGAATTTGAGCCTGAACGTTTCCTCAGAGATGTGAAAACAAATCAATAAATTATGACTGAAAGTAAAAACTCAGACGGCTGCAGAGTTTCTACAGGTTTTGTTGTTGTGTCTCGAGTTTGTGGTTTCATGATGGAAAAAAAGAGATAAAGGTGTGAAAGTGTTAAACTGGAGCGTGTGAGTTATTTCCTTTTTCTTCTTCTGTTATTATTTTGAGTTTAATGTTTCTCTATTTAACATTAAATGCATCTGGGTTCAGGTTTTTATCTGCTCCAGTTTGAGCAGCAGGAGGCAGCAGAGTCTGTAGACCAGACCAGAAACTTCAGATCAGATTTATTTAGTCCAGACAGGAACAGATTAAAGAAATAAGATTAACATTAAATAATACAATTAATTATAACTAGACTAACATTTTATTTACACATGTAAATATGTTTAATTCAGTGTGATCAATGATAATGTGGTATTATTTGAGGCAGTAAAATACTTTCATCTTAAAACTATTTATATTTAGGATCAGAGCTCATAGAAATACCTGACCACAAATGTTATAGTTAAAATATTAAGTATTACATTTTATTTATTTATTAAATAATATAAATGTCCATGGATTAGATTCATTAAAAAGCAGCATTAGTGTTTTTATTATCTGGTTAATGCTTTTATTTTCTAAGACCAAACCGGAAGTCGTTCATTCAGGTAATTTTTGTAACTTGACGTCACGCACACGAAGCCAATCGCCTCCTCTCGCGCTGACTGACGTCTCTAGCTTCCAATTAGAGCTCCAGGTTGCCCTAGCAACTCAACAGATGGTCCAATCAGAGGGAGGCAAACAGAGCTGTGTTATTAGTCCTTATAGACCCCCCCCCCCCCCCCCCCCCCCCCCCCCCCGTCCACGCAGCCCCCTGACTGTGACTCTGCTGGAGAAGAGGAGAGAGACGGAGGGAGGAGGTCCAGATCTGTCAGCTCGTCCTCCTCAGTCCGGGAGTCCAGGAGGATCCGTACCTTCGTGCGTAAAAGCGCGGCGCGTCCTGTGCGCGCAGATGGCACCGAGGGCGCAGCGTCAGTTGGAGAGTTTGTCTGGAGACACAAGTGTTGGTGGCATGTGAACACACCAGAGTCCGACGTGGATTCGTTTACGCAGCTTTTACGCGTCTCTCTCCGGTGTTCTCGCTTTGGACCGGGAGGAAGGGGGGGTCGATTCAGGGTGCTGATTGGTGCCGCTAGGTCTCGTGTCATGATGGGACACCGCAGCGGTCATCTGCCGCGAGGATGAGCCACCGAAGCAGCCCGGCCCGGGCGTACGACTTTCTGCTCAAGTTCCTGCTGGTGGGAGACAGCGACGTGGGGAAGGCCGAGATCCTGGCGAGCCTGCAGGACGGAGCCTCCGAGTCCCCGTACGGATACAACACGGGTGAGTGAGCGGCCGAGGCTGGAGGGGGGGCAGGGGGAGTGAGGGGGTCAGCGTGCACAGAGGAGGTCATTTACTAAACCCTGAACCCACCTGTCGGGTTATTTTTGGAGGTTTTACGCGCACTGCTGGTGTCCTGTTTTACGCACGGATTACGCAGCGAAGTCCAGCTGTGGAAATGAAATTCATGTGTGTTTAAAAGCAGAAGATCATCTCTGGAGACAGAGAGTAGCAGAGTTAAGGGTTATAGAGAGAATCTAAACAAGTCCTTCTTAGAACCGGAACTCTGGTGCTGAACAGGAAGACAGGATCCTCCATGTCCAGGTCCAGGTGAGTGTCAGGTCATTACCAGACTCTAGTCATGTGACCTTCAGGTGGACTCCACCCCCAGATGTTCCTGATATAAACCTAAACTCTCCTCCATCATTCAGAGCTGAACACTTTGAGGAAACATCTACAGACACAACACGTCACCATGAGTTTGGTTTTAGACGCCTTCTACACCTCAAACATCTGGAGGACAAAAATATTTTATTTATATTTTTAATATTTCTATTTGGTGCTTCAGGTCATCACCCTGATATTTACCCACATCGGCCACTTCATTAGGTACACTAGTGAAACCAGCCCTGCTCTAAACCTGGTCTCCATGAAGCTTTAGTTTCTAATGACATAGATGTTGATTCTTCTGTGTTTTTATTTTGTAGAACCATTGAACTGACACACGTTCCTAATATTTTGACATAGTAGTCAGTGGGCTGGCCTTAATAACAGAAACACTTTAAAATCAATCCAGTTTAACAGCTCCTCAGTGATCATCAGATGAATCACCTCCTTTATTTAGGTCAGAATGACCTCGCTGGTGTACCTAATGATCTGGACAGGTTGTTAGCTTCTATTAAACGTTTTCTCACTAAAACCCATTTTAAGTTGTTATATTGTTGATGTTATTAATTCACACTGAAAATGTTTGAGGTCGGCAGACGAAAACAGACGTCCATAGTAAACTATCTGTTTATGAATAGATACTTTAAGTGTATTTATACCGTTATAATAACTGTATTAACGGGCCAGTGTGTGGGATTAGAGGCCTCTAGTGGTGAGATTGTAGATTACAACCAGAGGAACAATGCTCCTCTGTTTCTCAAAGAGCAGCTGCTCATCTTCTGACAAATACAGGCTAAAAAGTCACTGACCAATCAAAGCTCGCCGTCTGTTTTAAGTTTTTAAAGTAAATGAGATTCCCACGAGGAGCTCCGCTCAGCGTTGTGTTGGTGATATGTGAGTTCTTTGTTGGAGGTATTAATAAATGCTGCTCTGACTCACTGAGGCTGTAGGGGGGCGACACGACGAGTCGGCCATGTCGGAAAGCTGTGCACTGTGACTGTACTCTGAGATTATCACATGTACAACCTGTTCAGGACAGAACTGGAAACATTTCTTCTATAGAATAAAACATAAACATCCTCCTCCCAGAGCTTGGTCATCTTCTTTGACTGGATCAAATCAGGTCTGAAACAAAGATGGAGGAAAACGTATCATCATCATTTTTCTTCTTCTTCCAGTAGATGTGATGCTACTTAGCATCAAGAATGTTCTGTCTTATAGGCTATAGATGTAAACAAGCCCTGCTAATGCTACATTAGCATTGTGACGTCTGGTTATTTTGAATAGTCACTTGCTAAAGGACATAAAGCTAACATAGCTTTATGTCCTTAGTTTTTTGTTTTAATATTTGCTAGCTTAGCCTCATTAATGCTATGTTAGCTAAATGTTCTTTGCTTCCCTAGAATAATCACTTGCTTAGCCCCACTTATGCTAAGTTATCTTTAATTGTGTTATTTTGTTTCTTTGAATAATTGCTAGCTTAGCTCAACTAATGCTACATTAGCTTTGTGTCCTTTGGTTTCGGTGAATAGTTGCTAGCTTAGCCTTGCTAATGTAAAGTTAGCTTTGTGCTCGTCTTATTTCGATGACTTGTGTTGTTCAGGAGAACGTGACCCACTGGGAGGCATTCTGCTACGATGGAGGTCAGTTTCAGTTTTGGCTCGGCTGATGGAAAACTGAAGCTGTAAACATTTAATTCCTGTTTCTGGGTCACCTCCTTTAACAAGGGGGACGACAGCAGACATTTCTGTGGTGGGCTGCTTCTCTGCCAGGGAGTTTTGTGGTGAAAGTGTGGAGCGACCGTGGAGCGGCTCTCGGGTCCCAGAGGGACCTTCGCTCTTCAGCCAAGTCCAGAGAGGAGCTGCTATTACAGGCCGAGGTCGGGGGAACGGTGCCCAGAACCACAGAGGGAAGCCTCGATTACTGCCAGACAACTGCTCACAAACAGTTTATTTTATGGATTTTATGTTCTGCTCTTTTGTAACGTCCTTCTGGGTGTTGTGTAACTCAGCTGAACCTCCAGGGCTCCACTGATGTGCAGAGTGTTTTTGTGTCGGCCTGTAATGAAGTAGAAGCTGGAGAGCATGACTCATTCTGGATGTGTGATCCCACTCTAACAGACGAGCACATGAAAAACACTTTTAGTTTGTTTTCACATCAACAGGACGGTGAAGCTGCAGAGAGTCTGGTGCTTTCTGTTTGATTATGTCACTAACTGACTTTATGGTTAAATTTATCTACAATGAGACATGAATTATCTTCCTATGGTTTCTGTGAATAAGAGCTAGCTTAGCCCCACTAATGCTACATTAGCTTTGTGTTCTTTATTTCCTGAATAATTCCTTGAATAATTGCTAGCTTAACCCTGCTAATGTTAAGCTCATAAAATAACTTTACATTAGCAGAGCTAAGCAAGCAACACAGCTAATGTAGCATAGCCAGACTAAGCTAGAATTATATAAACAATTAAAAGAAAAGAAAAAACGGCACAAAGCTAACATAAGATTAGCTAAGCAAAGCTAGCAGAAGCTTTTGGAATAAACTAAATAACACAAGCTAACATAGCATAGTGGGGCTAAATAAATGACACAAAGTTCATGTAGCATTAGCTGAGTTAAGCTAGCGATTATTCACACAGCATTAATTGTATATTAGTGAATATTCAAATAAACCAAAGGACACACATATAAATAAATTAAATAAATGAGCTAAGACAGAGATTGTTCAAAGACACCAAATGCTAATAAGCTAATGTAGCTGATGAAACAAAAATAAACTCATTTTGTTCTTCTATTAAAATATAAATTTGTAAAATGCTTAGAGACACAAGATGACTCAAACTACATCCAGATAATGACGAGTCGTTTGAGTAAATATATATTAAAGTAAAGGCTGCTTCATTCACAGAGAGTTTAATAGCTTGAACATATGTGTGTAGGTTGGTCTGACGTATTTATCCCAGAATAACTCAGACATTAGAGGACGACTTGTTCTCTCAGATCTCACTGTGGTTTGTTCCTTGATGACATGTTACTGCTGCCACTGCAACATTAGTCCTGGAGACACAGGGACTAAGAGGGGGACAGGTGAGAGCAGGTGTCTGAAAGGCAGCAGCATCTCAGCGTTACTGGAGATCAGCTGACTCCATTTATATAACACACGTGTTGATGGCAGCCATTGTTGCTCCTGATAATTACTGTTATGAAGCAGACGAGCTGCTCTGGTTCGTGGCCTCGTGTGACCACAGCCTGATATTAACAGCTAGTCAGTGATAAGTGAGAGAGAGCCTGCAGAGGATGCTCCAGCAGCTGCACGGCTCTGCTTCAAATCTCCTTGGACGCCCTGGTTGGACGTGAAGTCAGAGGAGGAGGTGGCGTGGACAGAGGTCAAGAGTTTTCTGGTCTTTATCGCTCTGAGGAAACTGAAGGCATCACATCAGGGCTCGAAGCAGCTGAGGATCCATCCACCTGTTTCCTGCACATGTTCACGACTCAGAGATTTCTTCACGGACAGAAGATGGAAACTGGCAAAAATACAAAAGAAATAAAACTAAGATATAATTTCCGTTTTCAAAAAAGGTGGTCAGGTTCTGACATGGAGGGATCTCTGTGCAGGTTTATGGACATGACTGGGTTCAGACTGAGAGACATGTCTCCAGGTCAACAAGCAGCTGGTTCTGATGGTTTCATGAGTCTGTACGTCTCACTGAGGATGTTTACGTGTTTAGATTTGATATAAATGTCTAAAAGTCCTTCACGGTGTCCGTCCTGCTCTGTTTCAGGAATCGACTACAAGACCACCACCATCCTGTTAGACGGGAGACGAGTCAAACTGCAGCTCTGGTATGAAAACACATGGATGTTGGTTTTGTTGATGAGAGGAGAACCAGACCAGGGTTTGGTTCCTGTGAAGCTGTGGTGACAGTAAATGTACTCAGTTACTTTGTGCTGCTGACGTCATGGTTGTGATCATACTCATCCCGTCATGACGCTCTCTGAGGTATTTTTAGAGCGCTGTGCTTTTAGACGACTAAATATTAAATTATTCATCTGATCGTTGGTGTTTAAGTGGATGAGAAGCTCCTAGCGTGTCTCAGTTTGATCCGATCTCTTGGTAAATAAACTTGCGTTGAGCATACGGATGGACCGACGTCCTGCAGCAGCAGCAGGACGGTGGCCAGCCAGCGTCCTCCTGAGCCAACCACAACACGGCTGTGGTATTCAGCTGCTGTCGGGACGCTCACTCAAAAAAACTAACAGAGCCAGAGATCAGGCCACGGCCGTTACTGTTTAATGACACCGAGCCTTTATTTATATAAGAGGACACACAAACACAACCTTTATGGACGACAGATAAGGGACAAGGACAGGAAACATCACCAGTCTAAGCATAGTCTGTATATAAATATGGACAACACGTCCCCACTTCCTCTCATTGGTATCACACAGCTTTGCAGAGTGGTTGTCATGGTAACTGGATGTTTCATGTTCCTGTTTCTATAGCGTCAAATAACTAAAACGAAACTTATCCAAAAGATTGAACATTCATCAACGTTATATTAACGACATAAAATGACAGAAACTATCCCTGAAAATAATTTATTTGACGTGTATTTTAGTGTTTTAGTTTGGCCCAAGCCCCGCCCACTAACATGGAGGGGGTGGAGCTTATGACCTGTACTGCAGCCAGACACCAGGGGGAGCTCTAGTTGCTTTGGCTTCACTTTAGAGCTAGAAGGAGTTTTGTTCAGATGTTGAATTTCTTTCATAAAACCTCAAAAGACTAAACGTCCTCGTGTCCTTTACGTGGTCTGTGTCTTCTTTCAGGGACACGTCTGGTCAGGGACGGTTCTGCACCATCTTCAGATCTTATTCCAGAGGAGCTCAGGTAATAAACTAAAGGTTTGTTGGTGTGGGCTGATGGAGGAGAAGCAGACTCGGCGCTGACATCTTCACTTTAACACTTGAATAAAGTTGTGTTGTTGTTTTTCACATCACTCATCGGTGGATGCAGAGGAGGCGTCACCATGGCAACAGTGTCAGTGTTGCCATGGTGACGCCAGACAAACCGAGCAGCGAAGAGACAGAATAACAAACGTAAAGACGTTCAGTTCTGTTTAATGTCTGATGTTCTTCTTTAAATAAAATCATGAGAATGTGTTTTGCTGCTTTAATGAGTGTTGTTGTCTGTTGCTGCTGCTCAGGGAGTCATTCTGGTCTATGACATCACCAACCGATGGTCCTTCGATGGAATCGACAGGTGGATCAAAGAGATAAACGAGGTGAGTGATCAACCAATCAGAGAGCAGGAATGTTTGTTCACACTTCAGATGTTCTTTCATAAAAGATGAGTCAGATACGAGCACAACAACAACCCACGCAGCCTGAGACAGGACACAGTGTCCTCCACAGAGTTCCTCTCACCGTTGTCTCCTTTCTACTTCCTGTTTACCCAGCATGCCCCAGGTGTGCCCAAGATCCTGGTGGGGAACCGCCTCCACCTGGCCTACAAGCGTCAGGTGACCACAGAGCAGGCGCAGGCGTACGCCGAGAAGCTGGGCGTCACCTTCTTCGAGGTCAGTCCTCTGTGCAACTTCAACATCACCGAGTCCTTCATGGAGCTCGCCAGGATCGTCCTGATGAGACACGGGATGGAGCGACTGTGGAGGCCCAACAGAGGTCAGACATGTTACTCACATCTGTGCTGCCCTCTGCTGGACAACACTGGAACAGAAACACATGAATGGATGATTAAAAATATAAATCTGATGTTCTCAAACCTTCCATCACCAAAAAAGGTCCTGAAGGTCGACAAAGAGAACCCAATCAAACACACGAAGCAGAAATATTAGACTTGTTTGGTGGTTTATTCAAGAAAATTAGACAATATTACATATCAGAGAGGCGCTCCTCTGTGTTCAGAAGGGTTTCCATCAGTGTAATGAGACTCAGGTGTGGTTCAGGACATCTGTCCATGAGCTGAATGTGAAGACAAACAGCAAGACAAGGAGAACCAAGAACACAAGTGGTTCTACAAGAGAACGGTTAAAGAAGAACCAGATGAATGTTTAGGAACAAGTCAAAGTCCTGACCTTAATCCAAGAGAAATGTTGTTGTTGGACCTGAAGCAGCAGTTGATGTGAGGAAACCCACCAACATCTCAGAACTGAAGTGGTTCAAGCTGCTGGAGAACACTGATCAGCTGTTACCAGGAGGACACAGCAGAGACTGGACACCAGGAGGACATTACTCTAATAGTTCAGTGTCATGTGTTTGGTTGGGTTCTATCTTTGTCTACTTTCAGGACTTTATATTTCTGCATAAACATAAAACACTAATTTATCTCGTCTCCGTCTCAGTCTTGACTCTTCAGGATCTTTGCTGTCGCTCCATCGTCTCTGTGACTCCGGTCCATCTGGTGGATAAGCTTCCCCTCCCTCTGGCTCTAAAGTGCCACCTCAAGTCCTTCTCTGTGGCCAACGGCCTCAACACTTGCATGATGCACGGACAATCCTACTCCATCACTGCCTCCGCCCATCACGGCGCCACCAAGAGAACGGGAGGGTCGCTGCTGAAAAAACCCAAACTGATCCGGCCGCCGCCTCTCAGCCCGACTGCAGAGAGCTGCAGAAACAGCTGTAAAATATCCTAACAGCTGTGAACGCACCTCCTCACCTCACCAGGTGTCTTTGTTTCTGATCCAGAGAAGGTGACGACCGAACGAAAACAGGACGGACAGAAATAAATCCTCCTGAGACTGAAGGTGTTGTTTGGAGACGTGTGAAGAAATGTTGTTGTGTTTTTCTTCTTCATGTGAGAAACGTCCAACTCAGAGTGTCAAAATAAAAGAGGGAAGTTTCAGTACAACAGAGCGTTAGAGCCGGTGTTAGGAAGGAAGACATTAAGTTTTGGGAATAAGATTGAAATATTTTGTGGAAAAAAAGTGAAATGTAAATTTATATTTTGACAACTATGTCATGAATTTAACTTTTTCTAAAACTAAAGTGCAAAAACATCATATGAGATTTTAATTCATGTGGAATAATATTAAAGACTTTGCCTCTAAATATTTTTGATTTTTTCTGGTAAATGTAGATTTTTATTCTTGATGGAGTTTTTTTGTCTTTTCACTCCAAACCTTTAAATCTGTCAAAAACTCAATATTTTGCAAAGTCATGATTTATTTGGATAAATTTTTATACTTGAACTTTAATTTTTTTTTTTTTTTTTTTTTTACTTGTTCACATAAATATGAATTTTCTTCACTGAGCCAGTCGACTTCTTTTTCTTTAATATCAGATATCAGGCTCTGAATATAAACATAAAGCCTTCTTGTAAATTTTTGTTCTCAAAATGTTTTTTGCAAAAAAATTCTCATGAATATAAATTTAATGAGAAGAAGTAAATCTATGACTATTTGTTTTTATAAATTTAAATCTTTAAACGGTGTGTAATAATATTCGCTGTCTTTAATATCTACGCAGCCTCACCACTAGGTGGCACTAAATCACTGCCATTGGTCCTTTAAATGATTGTAGTTTTATAATTTATTCTCAGACAATCTCTTTCTCACAGGTTTATGACTTTGTTTTAAAACATTTGACTTTATTTCTAAAGAATTTACGACTCTGTTCTGAAAATGTTGAATTTACATCTTGATCAAAACTCAACAGCTGTATTCCTGAAATAAGTTTTATCTGAAATGTTGCATGTTTTTCTTGAAGCTGCTTTTTACGATGACATTACCACATAATCATCTTGCTAACAGTGATCTGATAATAGGAAGAGAGGAAGCACTGAAAGCAGGAAGTAAACTTTTCAAACTGCTGGCTCTGATTTTATCACAGGCTGAAGAAGAAGAACAGTTCTGCAGGAAGTCTTGATCCTCTTTAACTGATCTTCTTATTGATGTGGAACAGTCGGTGAAATCTTCCTTTCGTTGAGCAGCTTCTTCCTCAGGATGTTTTCTACAAACAGAAGCATGAATGACAACACAGAGCTGCACATAAACACTTTGGACACTTTATATTTGCACAAACTCAACTTCAATGTACAACTTCTTCTTCTTCACATGGTAACCAGACACTAACAGCCTTTAATGTTTTTGTACAATATTTGTACGTGTCCTGTAAATATGCCTGGTGTATATGATGATGATGATGATGATGAAGGGCCTGTGGGTTGTGTCTCTCTCTCTTAAACCGGTGTCACAGTCACTGAACAGGAGGTTCTGTTTTACATCGTTTATCATCTTAAAACACTTTCACAATAAACTTTCTCTTTCTTCCCGTGACACTGTCGTCGTTTCATGTCAGATATTTAACAGTTACTTCAGACAGAGGCTCTGACTCAGGGGCCCCAGGGACCAAGGGCCTCTGTACCTGTGTGTACACCTGTTAATTGATTCACTATATTAGTAGAAAGTATAATAACAGAACATCACTAAGACCAGATATATACAAGAAAGAACAACTTATTATAGGATGAGACGAGACTGGATTAAACATATGATAACACAAGGTAAGATTAGAAAAGACAAGACGAGATAATATATAAATATATTTATATTATATATGTAATATATAATACAGCATTTTATTGTACCACTGGCCCGTAAAAACATCTATAAGAAAGCCTTCATCCCTCTGCAATAGCCACACTGAACACCACAGTCAGCTGATACCTCAACACCCCATGTCCTGTTTGCATATGTCTGTGTGAATGTGTTTTCTTGTGACTGAAGCCTTGTGTAACAGACAATAAAGTATTATCTTATCTCTTATCTTAATATATATATATATATATATACAGTCTAATTACAACTATATTATATTATATTATATTATATTATATTATATTATATTGCTAAATATGAGCGAATGTTATGAAACTCGAGGAACGTGTTCACTCCAGTCCAGCAGTGGGCGGGGTCACGTCATATCTTGAAACAAGCGAAGAAGAAGAAGCAGAAGAATCAGTAGGAGAAGAAGAAGAAGAGGTAGCGGTTTGTTATGCTAGCTTGTCTGAGCAGCAGCTAAGTCTTGGAGGAGTCTGCGGTTATTTGAGGAGAAGTTTTGGACCAAACGTGACATTTTTCTGTCTTCACGCTTCAGTTCGGACACAAACACGGTAACAATAAAACCTCCGCGACTGTTTAATGTCCCCGTTATAAACCAGACTCGTTACATGGACCAGGAATGTTTGTCTATAACGGAGGTCGGGTTACAGTCTAGAAATTTCCTCTTCTTGTCCGAACACTAAAAAACGTTACACCGTGTTCGTGGACAGGTGAGTTCCGGTCAGGTCTACCTGCGCCCCCGACACCTGATCTGAAACTAGTAGAGAAAGTTTGATTTGATAACAGCAGGAAAACACGATGATATGTCGTTAATTAGTGAATCTGAGCTGGAACAACCGATTAATCGATTCATTTGAAATAAAATAAAATAATTTATTTTCTAAATTAATTTCAGTTGATTTATTATTAGAAAACAGTGAAACTGTAACAATACAAAACAAAACAATTAAATGAAAATGTGAATGACTTGAGATCGCTAATTTTTACTTTTACAGCAACTTAAATCAATAATTGATGATCAGTGTCATTCCAGATTAATCGTCTGCTTATTGATTCATTGATTAATTGGTTTTCTAGATTCTGGGTCCTACAATCTAGAAACATCTTATTTCTTAAAAGCCTTAAAAATCCTGAGATTTGTTTATTATTCAAATTAAAAATGTTCAGTTGTACAGTTGTTGTTGAACCAACCAGAAACGTGATTAATCAACTAATCGTATATAACAGTAAATTAAATCTTTCAGCCAGTCACTCGTGATGAAGGTTTTCACTGTTTCCTGATGTTTTATGACCGAATCAATCAGCTGATTAATAACTGAAGTTGGCTCTTTTGCTGTTATCTACTTTATATTTGAGCTGCTTCGCATTTCTATTTGATTATTTTGTCTTTTTATGAGTTTATTTTGTCAGAGAATAATTTCTCTTGTCTGTGGATAGTTTGTGTCGTTAATGTGTGATTACTGCTGGCGTCAGTTCTCTGTCCTGTTTTCTCTCTGAGGAACATGTCAAGACTATGGTCCCTCTTTGACGTCTTCAGTCTCTCTGGAGGACACTTTGCATTACAGACACAGCTGTAGAGTTAGATGATAATGATTAATATCTAATATAAAATCTGACCTTTACTGTTTGTGCCTTAGCGCTGAGGTGGACTCATGTTGTGATGACGAAGCTTCTGTTCTCCTTGATCGAGCCTAAATAAACTCCTTCAGAATAAGACATACAGGACTCTGGTGCTTCTTCTTCTTCATCAGCATCACCATAAATTCCTCCCTAACACGTTTCTTTTCATTTATTTATTCACTTTTAAATAATTGTCTAAATTAATTACTGTTGAGCGTCACTTAATATTTTATCTTATATTTATCTGTTTGTCTTCTTAAATGATTCATCTTATTGTGAAATATATCTAACAGTCCACAAACATGAAATCTAATTCTCTGTTTGGTGAAAAATATTGAATCTAAGGCAAATTATTTTTTAATATATTTAATTTTAGAAGCGGCTCAATTAGTTAATGATCGATTAGATGAACGAAGGTGTTGAAGCTTAATTGTTTCCTCTTTAGACGAATAAATAACGCCACAGACTTTTTAAAGAATCTGAAGTTTGTTTTATTTCCGTCCGTCTCTGCAGGATGGCTCCGTCTCAGTGGTTTCTGATCCATCTTCTCTTCTTCACCTCCTCCTCCTCCTCCGCTCACAATGACTTCTTCACCTCCATCGGTGAGTTAATCCTTTCATTCTCCATGAAAACAAACCCAGTGGAGCTGTTGAGCTGGACCAGGTGTTCCTAATAAAGTGTCCGGTGATGAAACACCTGAACTCTGTCTCTCAGGTCAGATGACCGACCTTCTGTTCATGGAGAAAGACCTGGTGGCCTCCCTGAAGACTTACATCCAAGCAGAGGAGAACAAACTGGAGCAGATCAAGAAGTAAGATTCATTCATTCACGATGTTTTCACACAGCACCAGATAAGTCATTACACTGATCAGACATTGATCGGTGTATAAAAGTTCTCATAAATCTCTTCTGGTGAGAATTACGTCCTCTGGGTTGACAGAGACGTCTCTCTGTCCTCTGTCCTGTGTCCAGATGGGCGGACAGGCTGGACGTCCTCTCGGCGGCGGCTGTTCAGGACCCCGAGGGTTTCCTGGGTCACCCGGTCAACGCCTTCAAGCTGATGAAGAGACTCAACACAGAGTGGACGGAGCTGGAGAGCCTGGTGCTCAGCGACATGTCTGACGGTACATCTGGGCCTGACTCTAGTCAGCTACCGCTAAAACAGAAGAAGAAGAAGAAGTTTGATGCTAATTGGTTTATGGCAGCATTCACATAAATAAATAGAGCTTAGAGTTTATGACAGATAAATGCCTGGATCGTCCCTGATACCGATCAGGACATCCCGCCCTGGTTTGTCTAAGTAACATCACTCTGACGGCTCGTCTTCTTCTTCTGTGGTTTTCAGCGTTCATCTCTAACCTCACCATCCAGCGTCAGCACTTCCCCAATGACGACGACCAGATCGGAGCGGCCAAAGCTCTGATGAGGCTGCAGGACACCTACCAGCTGGACACCGACACCATCTCCACCGGAGAGCTGCAAGGTTCCCTCACAGACCACACGTTAGCGTGGAAGTCTTAGAATAACGATGATTTATCTGCTCTAGAGCTTCAGTTACTGATTAAAGATACTTAAAGTGACTTCTAGATGGTAGTACCACCGTTAGCCACTAGATGGACACAGAGACCACGTATGATTTGACACAGGGCTCAGGTTCAGTCAGTCCAGTCACCGTGTGGTTCATAGCTGATGTAGAATCATGTGGACAGACTCTAAAGGACCAGAGACGATAACAGCGCTCTGAATCTGCTCAGGCTTGTCCTCGGCTGCTCCTTTGACGGTGGACGACTGCTACGACCTCGGGAAGGTGGCGTACTCTGAGGCCGACTACTACCACACCGAGCTGTGGATGCTCCAGGCTCTGAAGCAGCTGGACCAGGGGGAGGCGTCCGGCGGCGTGGACACCGTCACCATCCTGGACTACCTGAGCTTCTCCGTCTACCAGCAGGGGGAGCTGGAGCGAGCGCTGGACTTCACCAAGAGGCTGCTGGAGCTCGGTCAGTATCACAGTGACGTTAAAGACTCGGGTTAAGCTCCAGGTTTCGTTAAAGTCGTTCCTTCTGCCCGGTCAGATCCGACTCACCAGAGAGCCAACGGGAACCTGAAGTACTTTGAGTTCCAGCTGGCCAAACAGAAGAAGGTGGAGGATGGGGAGGAGGCCGGGGTGAGGCAGAAGAGGGAGAACAAGGGTCGACCTGACGATTACCTGCCGGAGAGGAGGAAGTACGAGCAGCTGTGTCGGGGAGAAGGCATCAAGCTGGTGAGAAGAGAGGAGACTGTGACTAAATCAAAGATGGCCGCCAGCTTCACTCTCACCTCTCCTGTTTCCCCGTTTAGACTCCTCGCAGGCAGAGCCGCCTCTTCTGCCGTTACCACGACAACGGCCGCCACCCGAAGTTCGTGATTGGCCCGGTGAAGGAGGAGGACGAGTGGGACCGGCCGCACATCGTCCGCTATCACGACATCGTGTCAGAGAAGGAGATGGAGAAGGTGAAGGAGCTGGCTAAGCCCCGGGTGAGTTAGGCTTCATTTATCACGTCTGAGGCTGAACGACTGCAGGACGGAGTGACCTGAACACAGGACGTGATCATGTGACGCACCTGCCTGCATGATTACAGCAGAGACGTGCCGATAGATATTTTATCACGTCATTTGGGGGCGGGGCTTAATGAAGACTAACCGCGGTCATACACGTCATGTCTCTGATTGGATGGAGGAGGATGATGGGTCGTCCTGTGTTCAGATCAGTGCTGCAGTCAGACATGCATGAGTCCTCCATGGACACTAGATGTCAGTAGAGGTCAGTAGAGGTCAGTAGACGTCAGTAGAGGTCAGTAGAGGTCAGTAGACGTCAGTAGACGTCAGTAGAGGTCACTAGATGTCAGTGGAGGTCAGTGGAGGTCAGTGGAGGTCAGTGGAGGTCAGTGGATGTCAGTGGATGTCAGTAGAGGTCAGTAGAGGTCAGTGGATGTCAGTAGAGGTCAGTGGAGGTCAGTGGATGTCACTAGATGTCAGTGGAGGTCAGTGGATGTCAGTAGAGGTCAGTGGAGGTCAGTAGATGTCAGTGGATGTCAGTGGAGGTCAGTGGAGGTCAGTGGAGGTCAGTGGATGTCAGTGGATGTCAGTAGAGGTCAGTGGAGGTCAGTGGAGGTCAGTGGAGGTCAGTGGATGTCAGTAGAGGTCAGTGGAGGTCAGTGGAGGTCAGTGGATGTCAGTAGAGGTCAGTGGACGTCAGTGGAGGTCAGTGGACGTCAGTGGACGTCAGTGGACGTCAGTGGAGGTCAGTGGAGGTCAGTGGAGGTCAGTGGAGGTCAGTGGATGTCACTAGATGTCAGTAGAGGTCAGTAGAGGTCAGTAGAGGTCAGTGGATGTCAGTGGATGTCAGTAGAGGTCAGTAGATGTCAGTAGAGGTCAGTAGAGGTCAGTAGAGGTCAGTAGAGGTCAGTGGATGTCAGTAGATGTCGGTAGAGGTCAGTAGAGGTCAGTAGAGGTCGGTAGAGGTCAGTAGAGGTCAGTAGAGGTCAGTAGAGGTCAGTAGACGTCAGTAGACGTCAATAGACGTCAGTAGAGGTCAGTAGAGGTCAGTAGAGGTCAGTCGGTGCTTCGGGGAGTCGTCTTGTGTCTCCCTGTAACTGTCGGCCGATTGGCTCCACAGCTCCATCGAGCCACCATCTCTAACCCCGTTACTGGAGTTCTGGAGACGGCCCACTACCGCATCAGTAAGAGGTAAGAGCTGCCCGAGCTGGAGGGACGTCAACAGAGGCATGGGGGGACACCCTGTCCTCCCCCCTCTGTGTCAGCTGATGTCCTGGCAAGAGCTGAAAATTCAACTAAAGACAAATTATTTTATTCTAAGGAATATTTTTTTCTGTTGACATAAAAATAAATTTGCTCAGTTTAGCAGAAATTAAATGTTTTTAAGACTAAAGGTAGAAAGTAAAATAATATTTTGATCACCCAGGTTCAGATTAAACGTCTCTAAACATGACTTTATTTATCTACACGTAAACTCAGTTTATAGTTTAAAGTCGTTTATTCAGCATGAATAAAGTTTATCCTGTAGTTATATATAACTGTAATAAAAGGTTAATTGTTGATTTGTAATTTCTGTCTTAGAGAAAATCAGAGATCTGTATTTTTATTAGTTAATAAAAAGAAAAAGATTCTGACCTGGTGTGTAGATGCTGGCTCCAAACAGCAGGGGGCGCTGCAGCACAGAGAGTTAAATCTAACTTTGGATTTATAAAATGAAAAAAAATAATTATAATATTATTATTAGAAATGAACAATAACACTAATTATGATGATCATAAAGTGAAGTTAATGATTGTTCTCATCATAATTAAACTGTTTAATTTAACGCTTTATAAATCTCTGGTGTTTGAGTTTGGTCTCTTGCCAAGAATGAAGCTGCCGCTGTCGTTTCTCTCCAGAGTTTATCTCTTTAACTTTGTCCTGGAGGCAGCAGGAGAATCTGCTTAAAAAACAAACGTTAATTCATTAATTTATACACAAACAAAATGAACTTTTAAAGTTAAATTCATTCATGAACGTCATGAGAACAACATGACGTAAACTCCTCTTCCTCAGATCAGCCGTGGTGAGTAGCTGGTCTTTAATGTGACCCAGGACCTGTTTAACCTGGGCTCTAGAGACCAGATCAGTGTTCACACCTGGACCTGTTTAACCTGGACTCTAGAGACCAGATCAGTGTTCACACCTGGACCTGTTTAACCTGGACTCTAGAGACCAGATCAGTGTTCACACCTGGACCTGTTTAACCTGGACTCTAGAGACCAGATCAGTGTTCACACCTGGACCTGTTTAACCTGGGCTCTAGAGACCAGATCAGTGTTCACACCTGGACCTGTTTAACCTGGACTCTAGAGACCAGATCAGGATTTTAACGTGACGTCTGAACTTTTATAATTCTCATTCATTTAGTTTGTTAGTCTGAAGCTCCTGCTGTCTCTCTGACTGCAGCGTCTCTGAGTCGACTAGTGACCCGTCTCTCTCTGTCTCTGTCCTCTCTGTCTCTGTCTCTGTCTCTCTGTCCTCTCTGTAATATAATGTGATTGGTGAGCTAGCTCAGACGTGCCACGGTGCATGACCCTCAGACAGGCAAACTGACCACGGCCCATTACAGAGTCTCCAAGAGGTAAGAGCTGGACGCTGGCGTCACTCTTCTTCTATGGTGCAGCTTTATCAGCTTCAAACCCAGAACTGGTCGTTATAATAACATTTAAACACATTTACATGAAGCAGAGTACGAGTTGTCTTCCATGATGATATGAGGATTAAAACTTTAAAACTAACTATTAAAAGTAAAACAGATTAAAAGTTTTCATCTAGTTTCAGCCTTAAAATAAAAACCAACGAAGAAGAAGAAGTCCCAGACAGACGTTGAGAAGATAAACACTCAGATCTGTCTCAGTCACTTCCTCTCCTCACCCTCTCCATCCTCCTCACCCTGAGTCTCCCCCACCGTCGACCAGCTTGTCTCTAACTTCTCCAGTGAGTCAGTGTCCTCCTCTGTCCTCCTCTGTCCTCCTCTGTCCTCTGTCCTCTCAGTGCTTGGCTTGGAGCCTTTGAACATCCTGTTGTGGACAAGATCAACCAGAGGATTGAGGACATCACCGGCCTGGACGTGTCCACAGCCGAGGACCTGCAGGTAACAGCTCCCCTCGACATGATATAATATAATATAATATAATATAATATAATATAATATAATATGATAACTACTAATGTGACCCACGTGTCTGTGGCGTCTGATGCAGGTAGCAAACTACGGCGTGGGAGGTCAGTATGAGCCTCACTACGACTTTGGACGGGTAAATAAATTTATCAGCATCTTAGAGATGAAGACGATCTGGATGGAGACGTGATGTGAAGACGGTTTGTTTCCTGTTTCTACAGAAAGATGAACCGGACGCGTTTGAAGGGCTGGGAACCGGGAACAGGATCGCTACCTGGCTGCTCTACGTCAGTGATGACTGATCTATGTTCTATGTCTGCTCTATGTTCTACACCTGTCAGCTCTATGTTCTGTGTCTGCTCTATGTTCTATGTCTGCTCTATGTTCTGTGTCTGCTCTATGTTCTATGTCTGCTCTATGTTCTGTGTCTGCTCTATGTTCTATGTCTGCTCTATGTTCTACACCTGTCAGCTCTATGTTCTACACCTGTCAGCTCTATGTTCTACACCTGTCAGCTCTATGTTCTGTGTCTGCTCTATGTTCTATGTCTGCTCTATGTTCTACACCTGTCAGCTCTATGTTCTACACCTGTCAGCTCTATGTTCTGTGTCTGCTCTATGTTCTATGTCTGCTCTATGTTTTACACCTGTCAGCTCTATGTTCTACACCTGTCAGCTCTATGTTCTGTGTCTGCTCTATGTTCTGTGTCTGCTCTATGTTCTATGTCTGCTCTATGTTCTGTGTCTGCTCTATGTTCTATGTCTGCTCTATGTTCTACACCTGTCTGCTCTATGTTCTACACCTGTCAGCTCTATGTTCTACACCTGTCAGCTCTATGTTCTGTGTCTGCTCTATGTTCTATGTCTGCTCTATGTTCTATGTCTGCTCTATGTTCTATGTCTGCTCTATGTTCTACACCTGTCTGCTCTATGTTCTACACCTGTCTGCTCTATGTTCTATGTCTGCTCTATGTTCTATGTCTGCTCTATGTTCTACACCTGTCTGCTCTATGTTCTGTGTCTGCTCTATGTTCTGTGTCTGCTCTATGTTCTATGTCTGCTCTATGTTCTACACCTGTCTGCTCTATGTTCTACACCTGTCTGCTCTATGTTCTACACCTGTCTGCTCTATGTTCTATGTCTGCTCTATGTTCTATGTCTGCTCTATGTTCTACACCTGTCTGCTCTATGTTCTGTGTCTGCTCTATGTTCTGTGTCTGCTCTATGTTCTATGTCTGCTCTATGTTCTACACCTGTCTGCTCTATGTTCTGTGTCTGCTCTATGTTCTACACCTGTCTGCTCTATGTTCTGTGTCTGCTCTATGTTCTATGTCTGCTCTATGTTCTACACCTGTCAGCTCTATGTTCTACACCTGTCTGCTCTATGTTCTGTGTCTGCTCTATGTTCTGTGTCTGCTCTATGTTCTGTGTCTGCTCTATGTTCTACACCTGTCTGCTCTATGTTCTACACCTGTCTGCTCTATGTTCTACACCTGTCCGCTCTATGTTCTACACCTGTCTGCTCTATGTTCTACACCTGTCTGCTCTATGTTCTGTGTCTGCTCTATGTTCTATGTCTGCTCTATGTTCTGTGTCTGCTCTATGTTCTACACCTGTCTGCTCTATGTTCTACACCTGTCTGCTCTATGTTCTACACCTGTCCGCTCTATGTTCTACACCTGTCTGCTCTATGTTCTGTGTCTGCTCTATGTTCTACACCTGTCTGCTCTATGTTCTACACCTGTCCTGCTCTATGTTCTACACCTGTCCTGCTCTATGTTCTACACCTGTCTGCTCTATGTTCTACACCTGTCTGCTCTATGTTCTACACCTGTCCGCTCTATGTTCTACACCTGTCTGCTCTATGTTCTACACCTGTCTGCTCTATGTTCTATGTCTGCTCTATGTTCTACACCTGTCCTGCTCTATGTTCTACACCTGTCTGCTCTATGTTCTACACCTGTCTGCTCTATGTTCTACACCTGTCTGCTCTATGTTCTATGTCTGCTCTATGTTCTACACCTGTCTGCTCTATGTTCTATGTCTGCTCTATGTTCTATGTCTGCTCTATGTTCTATGTCTGCTCTATGTTCTACACCTGTCTGCTCTATGTTCTACACCTGTCTGCTCTATGTTCTATGTCTGCTCTATGTTCTATGTCTGCTCTATGTTCTACACCTGTCTGCTCTATGTTCTACACCTGTCTGCTCTATGTTCTATGTCTGCTCTATGTTCTACACCTGTCTGCTCTATGTTCTGTGTCTGCTCTATGTTCTATGTCTGCTCTATGTTCTACACCTGTCTGCTCTATGTTCTGTGTCTGCTCTATGTTCTACACCTGTCTGCTCTATGTTCTGTGTCTGCTCTATGTTCTATGTCTGCTCTATGTTCTACACCTGTCAGCTCTATGTTCTACACCTGTCTGCTCTATGTTCTGTGTCTGCTCTATGTTCTGTATCTGCTCTATGTTCTGTGTCTGCTCTATGTTCTATGTCTGCTCTATGTTCTACACCTGTCAGCTCTATGTGCTGTGTCTGCTCTATGTTCTATGTCTGCTCTATGTTCTGTGTCTGCTCTATGTTCTGTGTCTGCACTATGTTCTACACCTGTCTGCTCTATGTTCTGTGTCTGCTCTATGTTCTACACCTGTCTGCTCTATGTTCTATGTCTGCTCTATGTTCTACACCTGTCTGCTCTATGTTCTACACCTGTCTGCTCTATGTTCTGTGTCTGCTCTATGTTCTGTGTCTGCTCTATGTTCTGCACCTGTCAGCTCTATGTTCTGTGTCTGCTCTATGTTCTGTGTCTGCTCTATGTTCTATGTCTGCTCTATGTTCTGTGTCTGCTCTATGTTCTACACCTGTCTGCTCTATGTTCTGTGCCTGCTCTATGTTCTACACCTGTCTGCTCTATGTTCTGTGTCTGCACTATGTTCTCCACCTGTCTGCTCTATGTTCTGTGTCTGCACTATGTTCTCCACCTGTCTGCTCTATGTTCTGTGTCAGCTCTATGTTCTACACCTGTCTGCTCTATGTTCTGTGTCAGCTCTATGTTCTACACCTGTCTGCTCTATGTTCTGTATCTGCTCTATGTTCTGTATCTGCTCTATGTTCTGTGTCTGCTCTATGTTCTATGTCTGCTCTATGTTCTACACCTGTCAGCTCTATGTGCTGTGTCTGCTCTATGTTCTATGTCTGCTCTATGTTCTGTGTCTGCTCTATGTTCTGTGTCTGCACTATGTTCTACACCTGTCTGCTCTATGTTCTGTGTCTGCTCTATGTTCTACACCTGTCTGCTCTATCTTCTGTGTCTGCTCTATGTTCTATGTCTGCTCTATGTTCTACACCTGTCTGCTCTATGTTCTACACCTGTCTGCTCTATGTTCTACACCTGTCCTGCTCTATGTTCTACACCTGTCCTGCTCTATGTTCTACACCTGTCCGCTCTATGTTCTGTGTCTGCTCTATGTTCTACACCTGTCTGCTCTATGTTCTACACCTGTCTGCTCTATGTTCTACACCTGTCCTGCTCTATGTTCTACACCTGTCTGCTCTATGTTCTGTGTCTGCTCTATGTTCTACACCTGTCTGCTCTATGTTCTACACCTGTCTGCTCTATGTTCTGTGTCTGCTCTATGTTCTACACCTGTCTGCTCTATGTTCTACACCTGTCCTGCTCTATGTTCTACACCTGTCTGCTCTATGTTCTACACCTGTCTGCTCTATGTTCTACACCTGTCCGCTCTATGTTCTACACCTGTCTGCTCTATGTTCTACACCTGTCTGCTCTATGTTCTATGTCTGCTCTATGTTCTACACCTGTCCTGCTCTATGTTCTACACCTGTCTGCTCTATGTTCTACACCTGTCTGCTCTATGTTCTGTGTCTGCACTATGTTCTACACCTGTCTGCTCTATGTTCTGTATCTGCTCTATGTTCTGTATCTGCTCTATGTTCTATGTCTGCTCTATGTTCTGTATCTGCTCTATGTTCTGTGTCAGCTCTATGTTCTACACCTGTCTGCTCTATGTTCTGTGTCAGCTCTATGTTCTACACCTGTCTGCTCTATGTTCTGTATCTGCTCTATGTTCTGTATCTGCTCTATGTTCTATGTCTGCTCTATGTTCTACACCTGTCAGCTCTATGTGCTGTGTCTGCTCTATGTTCTATGTCTGCTCTATGTTCTGTGTCTGCTCTATGTTCTGTGTCTGCACTATGTTCTACACCTGTCTGCTCTATGTTCTGTGTCTGCTCTATGTTCTACACCTGTCTGCTCTATCTTCTGTGTCTGCTCTATGTTCTATGTCTGCTCTATGTTCTACACCTGTCTGCTCTATGTTCTACACCTGTCTGCTCTATGTTCTACACCTGTCCTGCTCTATGTTCTACACCTGTCCTGCTCTATGTTCTACACCTGTCCGCTCTATGTTCTGTGTCTGCTCTATGTTCTACACCTGTCCGCTCTATGTTCTACACCTGTCTGCTCTATGTTCTACACCTGTCTGCTCTATGTTCTATGTCTGCTCTATGTTCTACACCTGTCCTGCTCTATGTTCTACACCTGTCTGCTCTATGTTCTACACCTGTCCTGCTCTATGTTCTACACCTGTCTGCTCTATGTTCTACACCTGTCTGCTCTATGTTCTACACCTGTCCGCTCTATGTTCTACACCTGTCTGCTCTATGTTCTACACCTGTCTGCTCTATGTTCTATGTCTGCTCTATGTTCTACACCTGTCCTGCTCTATGTTCTACACCTGTCTGCTCTATGTTCTACACCGTCTGCTCTATGTTCTACACCTGTCTGCTCTATGTTCTATGTCTGCTCTATGTTCTACACCTGTCCTGCTCTATGTTCTACACCTGTCTGCTCTATGTTCTACACCTGTCTGCTCTATGTTCTACACCTGTCCGCTCTATGTTCTACACCTGTCCGCTCTATGTTCTACACCTGTCCGCTCCGCTCTATGTTCTACACCTGTCCGCTCTATGTTCTACACCTGTCTGCTCTCTGATCCACTGATTGATTTCTTTGCTTCCTGCTGCAGATGAGCGACGTGCAGGCAGGGGGCGCCACAGTCTTCACTGATGTTGGAGCTGCTGTTTGGCCCAAAAAGGTGAAGAAGGGAAGAGACTGAGTCAGAGATGTTAGAGTTATTCTGTCTAGTTTATTTTACATTAAATAAGAAAGTTTTAATGTGATTGATGATTATTATCGATGATTGTCGTTAATGAGATCAGTTCACTGAGTGATGTTTATCTGAGATTAAAATCAGCTGATCCGTGTCCCTCCATCCGTGTCCCTCCATCCATGTCCCTCCCTCTGTGTCCCTCCATCCGTGTCCCTCCATCCATGTCCCTCCCTCTGTGTCCCTCCATCCGTGTCCCTCCATCCATGTCCCTCCCTCTGTGTCCAGGGGACGGCTGTGTTCTGGTACAACCTGTTTCCCAGCGGAGAAGGAGACTATCTGACCCGACACGCTGCCTGTCCTGTACTGGTCGGGAACAAGTGGGGTGAGTCTGTTCCCTTAAATACAGTTATATAGATTATTATTATTAAAGTAAATATTTGATCAGCAAATTCTAGACATCACATTATTCACACATTTTATCTTATTGTATTTTATTTTTTATTTTATTTCATCTTGTTTTATTTCATTTTATTTTTTCTTATTTTATCTTTTTTTATTTGATTTTATCTTATTCTATCTTATTTTATTTTATCTTGTCTTATCTTTACTTATCCTGGATCCTTCGGAACATTTATCATAGATTATTATTAAAGTAAATATTTCTAGACATGAAATTATTCACACATTTTGATTTAATTTATTTTATTGTATTTTATTTTTTATTTTATTTTGTCTTATTTTATTTTATTTTATTTTGTCTTATTTTATAATTCAGGCAGTTTTTTTTTCAAATATTTAATCAGTAATTTTTAGACATTTGAAGATGAATCTCATTAATTCCTGTTTAATAATAATGAGAAACCGTTTGTTAATGTTTCTCTCTTTCTTTGTTTCAGTCTCAAACAAATGGATCCATGAACGAGGGCAGGAGTTCAGGAGACGCTGTGGCCTCCAGGAGACGGACTGACCTCCTCCTCCTCCTCCTCTTAGACGTCTTCGTCCTCGTCCTCAGTGTCAAAGCTGCTCATGTGATGAAACACGTTTGATGTCGTCTCTGTCGTTTTTATTTGATCATGTTTCAGGTTCATCAAGAACAAAGAACGACGTAGAAAAGCAGCGACTGGTTAATCTTTATTATAAATAACGACGCTGATGATTTAAAGACTCAAACATATTTTGTTTCTTCGTCGCTCTGATACGATGAGACGCTTCCAGGTCGGTGCCTTCTGTTGACGTTTTTTTTTTTAACACGTTTGTGACTGTTACCGTGGCAACGCAGAGCATCACTACTCCGGCTCTCAGCTGCTTCTGGCGTTGTCTGGTTACCATAGAAACACATGGAGCCATTGATTCTCTATCAGTGATCCAGTGATTGGTCAGCTGACCACCAATCAGAGAGCTCCTCCCCTTCTTCAGGTCTTGACGTCCTGTGTTACTGTTGCTAGGTTACACAAACATGAGCCCCTAGAGACACGCTGAGAGCCGTTAGCACCGTTAGCACTGTTAGCGGCTGTTAGCGGCTGTTAGCGGTGTGACTCGATGCTTAACCACTTTAAAAGCTGAAAGCCTTTAGCATGGCGGCTAACGTTAGCACTGTTGCTAACATTAGCCGCCTGGCGTCCATGCTACCTCTGATGTGATTGGAATGAACATGACTGATGTTTGTGTAACGAGCCTTAACGAAGGGGAGGAGCTCTCTGATTGGCTGTCAGCGGACCAATCACAGGGCTCCTGATAAAACTATTTTTTTATCTTGTTCCTTTTTATTTTATATTTTATATTTTCAGACTTTATTTCCATCTGTAGTTTTAAAACGTTTTAAAACCTGACGCTCCAGTTTATTTGTATGAATCATATGACACGTGACTTTCTACTCGTCTGCCACTTCATTAGGTACACCTCAGTCAGGTCATGAAGGAGGCACCTGTACCTAATGTTTTGGCTGGTGTGTGGTCTGGTTCCTCCCCTCCATCCACCAATACGCTCCATGTGTGTCGAGGCTGTTCCAGCCTGGAGGTCGTTCACCCCCCCCCCCCCCTCTGAACACTGGTGACGTTGCTCCAGCACTTTGTGTTGAAGTTGCACTCCTCTTTGTGTGTTTGTTTTTAGAAGTATAAAGAATGTAATGGACGGCGTGTCTGTGTCACATGATGTTAAACATGTTAAACTCATAATAAACTACAAGTTATTCTGCTGCAACAGAAACAACAAAACGACTTCTGCTCAGTTTGTTTTACACGTCAGCAGTTAAATCTCTTGTTTCTATTCAGTCAGTGTTGATGTTCATGCAGCTGCAGCTTCTTCTTGTCTCCACTTTAAGCTAATTCTCTTAGTCTGCATATTTTATTCTCCATCTTTGTCTCAGACACTGAATCAGTCTGATCTGTTTCTGATTAATCATGAGTCATTTCTCAGTAACGAGCGTCTCCTTCAGAGACTTTAATGTTTACACGGCTGAAGCTGCAGCAGATGTAGATCAGTAACCTCAGCTCATCGATGGCTCAACGTCCTTTAGACTCAGAGGACAAAACAAACAAAACACTTTTAAACAATTTTCTGTCATTTTATAAATTAAAATAATCAAAATATTCATTATTACATCATCAACGTAGAATTAGTGCTTTTAAAAGTGAGTTTAGGAAGACTGGCCGAGGTCTGTTCAGGTGTCCCTCTGTGAGGCGTTCAGGTGTCCCTCTGTGAGGCGTTCAGGTGTCCCTCTGCGAGGCATTCAGGTGTCCCCGTTAAGGCTCGGGCATGGAGTAATCCGGAGGATGGTTTCCCTCTCGGACTCGTCCGAAGCAGCCGAGCAGCAGGTCGACGGCGGTGTTGACCGTGGACAGGACGTCCTCCTCCGTCTGAGCCCTGAGAGGATTCACCTCCACCAGGTCCACCGCCGACAGGAGACCTGGACGTGGAGCAGGACAAGGACATTTAGACCGGAGGGGTTTGACTCGGCTACAGGGGGGACGGTCTGACGGTTACCTGTCTGACAGAGGTGTTCAGTGATGTACAGCCCCTCCCTGTAGGTGAGTCCTCCCACTACAGGCGTCCCAGTTGCCGGGGTAACGGAGGGGTCGATGGCGTCGATGTCGTAGCTCAGGTGGATCGGTTTCTTCCCCCTGGTTAAATAAAAAACAGTCCCATCATCCTTCAGGTTTCATCTACAGATCATAAAACCACATGGAGGCGGAGCTTACCTGGTGGACAGGTAGTCACATGTTTCCTCCATGACTCTGGACACGCCCAGTCGATCCACGGCCGCCATGGAGAACACCTTCACACCGAGAAGCTTCAGGATGAAGCTGAGGACAGAAACGAGGCCTCGTCACCAACGTGGAGGAAGAAGAGGAGGAGGAGGAGGAAGAATAGGAGGAGGAAGAAGAGGAGGAGGAGGAGGAAGAATAGGAGGAGGAAGAAGAGGAGGAGGAGGAAGAGGAAGAATAGGAGGAGGAAGAAGAGGAGGAGGAGGAAGAGGAAGAATAGGAGGAGGAAGAAGAGGAGGAGGAGGAGGAAGAGGAGGAAGAGGAGGAGGAGGAGGAGGAAGAATAGGAGGAGGAAGAGGAGGAGGAGGAGGAGGAGGAAGAATAAGAATAGGAGGAGCAGGAGGAGATAATAAAACCAACTCACTGCTCTGCTGGATCCACGTCTCTCAGACCGATGTAGACCAGATCCCTGGCAGACACACAAGGTTTCAACCAGGAGAAGTTTGGTAGGACGGGAATCTGGAGACGAAGAAGATGGACAGAGCTTTGACACATGATCACACCTGGACCTGTTTAACCTGGACTCTAGAGACCAGATCAGGTGTGACTCACCTTGGCGTGCAGCTCCTGGAGGAGGTAGGACATGGACTGTCCGTGGATGTTTCCTGTGTATGAGGTCAGCGGCGTGTTGATGTCAGCGTGGGCGTCGACCCAAACAACGGCGAGCTCCCCGACGGCGGCGGCGTGTCCGTGGATGGAGCCGATGGCCAGACTGAAGACAGAGAACAGCGTATTTATTATTCCTTATGATTTATTTCTTATTTTAAACACTGGTCCCTGGGAGGTCGTCACCTGTGGTCTCCTCCCAGCATCACCGCCGTGTGTCCGTCCCTCTTCGCCACCTGCACCGCCTCAGACAGCCTCTGGTTGGCGCTGCCCACGGCCCGGACGCTCCTCAACGCCCCCACCGGCTCGTCAGCGACCACCTCCTCAAACGACAGGTTCCCATAATCCTTCACTGCACAGCCTGCACACACAAACGCAGTGGGAGGAGTTTGAGCGGCGCCCTGATTTCCCAGCATGCTCTCTGGGTGAACATTAACAGTTTGTTGATGTTGCAATGAAAAGCAAACACGTTTCAGACTGATGGAGCTGCTGCAGAGAAATGAGTGACCTATGATGGAGGAGGAGCAGGTGAGGCGTTCACTGACTGTAGGAAATAAATCAACTGTTACAGAGGCTCCAGGGTCCAGGTCTAATCTGAGATCACACATGTGGGGACACGTTTACATTAAGACCAGGTGGATGGACAGGTGAGACCAGGTGAGACCAGGTGACAGAAAACACTGTGACATAATCAAGTCTGAACATTATTTACTTTATTCTAATCTCAAACTAAGAAACTCCCAGAACCTTCATCCTACCATGGACCTGGTTCTAGTCCTAGTCCTGATCCTACTCCTGGTTCTAGTCCTACTCCTGATCCTACTCCTGGTTCTAGTTCTAGTCCTACTCCTGATCCTACTCCTGGTTCTAGTTCTTGTCCTGATCCTACTCCTGGTTCTAGTCCTACTCCTGATCCTACTCCTGGTTCTAGTCCTAGTCCTGATCCTACTCCTGGTTCTAGTTCTTGTCCTGATCCTACTCCTGGTTCTAGTCCTAGTCCTGATCCTACTCCTGGTTCTAGTTCTTGTCCTGGTCCTATAATCAAGTCTGAATATTATTTAAATTATTCTGAACTTAAAAAACTCCCAGAACCTAGTCTCAGTTCTAGTCCTGGTTCTAGCTCTGGTCCTGGTCCTACTCCTGGTTCTAGTGCTAGTCATGGTCTTAGTCTTGGTCCTGGTCCTGGTCCTGGTCCTGGTCTCTGCGGGGTCATCCTGAGGACCAGAGACTAAATGTCCTCACAGAGTCCTAAAGTCTGAGCGTCCCCCCAGGTGAACACTCACCTTGCTCCTGCAGTCGGTGCACCAGTCCCGCGGCTCTGATCCGGTCCGGTCCTCCCTCCACTCCGCCTCGGTGCTACGGAACCACCACAGAAGAAGAAGATGATCAACACCGGAACACACGCGCACTCATGTGAGGCTGTCCTCGCGCTCTCACCTGTCCCTTAGAGAAAGGTGCTCCGATGATTCCCACAGAGCGATGATGATGATGATGATGATGAAGGCTCCGCTTCACAGTGAGCGCGAGCTGCTGCAGCGTCCTCGCGCTCCTCATGCTGACACCGTTACTGACAGACCGACCGAGCGGCGCGAGCCTCCTAAAAAACCTCCGTGACGTAAGCGAGACACGAAGAGGCCCCGCGAGCTCTGATGGAGCCGTGACGTAATGAGCGCCTAATTAAACGAGATCGTTTATATGACGTAACCACGTGACTTCTGCCGTAATAATTTAATATTAACAGAAATATGTTTATAAATCATTTAGACGCTTCTGTTGATTTTTATTTTATTATTAAAGATGATTAAATAATGAATGAGTCCTGGTTCCTTAATGTCAAATAATTAAATAAATCTTACATTAGTGGAAATAATTAAAATAATTATTGTTTTTAGTTAATTTAAAAATTATAAAAAGTAAAAACTAAGTTACATTAAAATAAATAATATAAAAAATATATAAAGAAGAAAAAATATTTCAAATAAGGCTTAATGACTTATTTATTTACCAGGTCAAAATAAATTATGATTAAATAAAAGTTAAAAACGTTTTATCAGATAATATAAACGAAATTAAAGCTCCAGATGTAAAACCTGCTGTGATGAAGATGAAATGAGTCGTGTTATAAACCAGGTCACAGAAACAACAGTCAATCAATCAATCAACTCAAACGTGGTCCAGCATTAATTCATTTATTTCTTTTATCTTCATCATCAGATGTCGCTGCGTTGACGTCTCAGTTAGAAGTAGCTCTGCAGAGGCTCTCCCAGGATGTTCTCCATCTCCTGAACCACCTTCTGGACCTGCTGCTCCACCTCCTCACACTCATCTGAAAAACAAGCACACCCTGGTCAGACGCAGCGGGTTCATCATGACACTTAAACTACATTACCCAGAAGGCAGCAGGTGTCACACGCCTCCTTCTGTTCAACCACAAACTCATAATAACTTTGAATCAAAGAGTAAAAACAGAAGCAGACGCATGTTTAGGTTCGTTAAATGAATTTAGGTCGTTATTCTGTGATGAAGCAACAAACTGCTGCTGATGCTCTGATGTTTCACGTCTGATCTCTGTCTGTCTGTAGATGAACAACGCCACCATGTGGTCAGCAGAATACTGTGACGGCCGAATAATAAAACCAGTCAGTGCTGGGCTCCTCACCCTCCATGAGCTCAGCCAGGAACGGGATGGTCTCTGGCAGCAGAACCATGTAGTTCTCCTTCAGCTTAGAGGCCAGCTCCATCAGCATCAGCAGGGACGAGAAACGCACCTGGAGGGACGGCACATGGACGTCAGTCAGCGGTGTCAAATAAAAGAAAAATTATGGTGTCGAGTGTTTTGAGCCTGTCAGGCGACGCTCAGGGCTCAGGGCTCGTACCTTGGCGTCCGGGTGTCTGGTCTTCAGGAGGACCTGGTAGTTGAGGGTTTTCCACAGCGAGTCGTCGGCCAGCGCCACAGAGAACTGACCCACACAGGGAACCAGGTGCTGGGTCACTCTCTGCTGGTAGACCTGCTCCCCCCCCATCAGGTTCTCCAGCTGCAGCAGAAACAAACAGAAATCAGTCCAGAGATCCAGGACCAGGACCAGGACCAGGAGGAGGAGCTGAACTCGTCTTCACGTTATAAACAGTAACCGATGATGACGGCGCCTCACCTGGTCGACCAGAGGCTGCAGCAGGGCGTCAGCTCTCTCTGGGCTCAGGAAACGCTGGGAGTCGTACAGGAAGATCTTCTGGAGACAGTCCAGGATGAAACCAAGCAGGAGACAGCTCTTCTCCACGCTGTCCAAGAGGACATCATCTGACAGAGACACAACAGCGTCAACTGTTATAACTGATAATAAACAAAAATAAAACAGTTTGATTAAATAAACGGATGTGGAAGAAGAGAAAGGACAACAAAGAAGAAGAAGAAGAAGAAGAAGAAGAAGAAGAAGAAGAAGAAGAGGAGGAGGAACCTGTCTTGGAGCCGTGGATCTGTCTCAGCAGGTCAGAGACGGGTTTCACCAGGTTTCCAGCGAACAGGACGAAGAGTCCTTTGAGACGTTCAGCGATCCGGTCGGCGAGACGGTAGAAGGTCAAGAGACGATCTTTACTGTCGGATTTACTCCAGTCCAACAGCTGCAGGACAAAGAGACAAAGAGATGAAGAAACAGCTGGAGTCATGACCTTCAATAAGCTCCTCCTCCTCCTCCTCCTCCTCCTCCTCCTCCTCCTCCTCCTCCTCCTCCTCAGCGCTGACGTTACCTTGAAGAAGAGCGGTCTGAACGTCACCTCCGACAGCTTCATCACCATGGCGAGGAGACAGTCGATCACGCCGCCCTCGATCTGAGCCGTCCTCTCCAGGTCGCCCTGACGACAGAGACACAGGTCAACTCTCTGTTTGTGTGTTTGTTTACCTGAGGCTCCGCCCACAAACCAGACGCTCACCTGGCAGTGTTCAGAGCGGAAGTTGAGGGCCGTGAGGAAGAAGGAGGTGAGCTCTGATTGGTGGACGTTGAGCTGGTCTTTCTCCATGTGACTGATGTGATCCTGCAGGATGCTCATCAGCGCCCCCAGCTGGCCCTGCAGGGGACACAGCGTTTACTAGGTTTTATTTATCCTGGACATCATCTCATTATTCAATCCAGAAGAAGATTGAGTTAAAATATAAACCGTATTTTAAACATGATGCACGTTAGTAAACATTTAGATGATTTAAATGTAAAGCTCCATGAACACCCACCTTCTTACTGACGACCATGCTGCTGTAGCACCTGGTGAGGGTGGGCAGTAGGACCCTGGGGGGCAGCTTGGTGGCCAGGGTGCTCCTCAGGGAGGCCAGACGTAAGGAGAGCTGAGAGGAGGAGGAGGAGGAGGAGGAGGAGGAGGAGGAGGTCTCTACCAGCCGAGTGAGCCGACACACCTGCAGGACCAGGACGTGTGAAGAGTTTTTGTTTCACATGATGAACTGTGATCAGAGTTTGTGAGTCTTTAAAGCTGTGGACAGGTGTGTTACCTGTGCCACGGTGTCCTGCAGGTACGGGCTGATGAAGTGTGGCAGCGTCTCAGTGACTCTCTGCAGCGCGGTGACGGCGCTCAGCAGGTAGATCTCATTGGTCAGCAGCTCCTTCCTGTCAGAGAGCGTCTGCAGCACAGCCGGCATCAACCTGCAGGACCAGGGTCATGATCATCAGTCACGTGATCAGTCACGTCATCAGTCACGTCATCAGTCACATGATCATCAGTCACGTGATCAATCAGTCACATGATCATCAGTCACGTGATCAATCACGTGATCAATCATGGTTTGTGTCAGTGTTGTTGTGTCACTATGATGCTGATGTCAGTTTGTGTTTCTGACCAATAGGAGGAAGCAGAGACGCGTCGGCCATCTTTAAAACACTGACCGTGGTAACTGAGGGATGGCGAGCGTTTTCAGCGTCCCCACCACCTCGGCGATGCAGATCAGGGCGCTGCCCGTCACGTTCTTCTCCTCCGCCGCCGTCGACACGATCTCCACCGTCTGCAGCAGGACGGGCACGAACGCCTCCTGGTGGGTGGAGCCAAAGCTGCGGCAGAGCAGCTTGAGGCTGTAGAGCGCCGTCTGCCGGTTGATGGCTTGCTCCGCCTCCTCCTCGGTGACCTTGCCGTGACCTTTACCCACGATGCTCAGCAGGTCGCCGGTCAGCTGTAAGAGCACCGTGACCTGGGACAGAGAGACGGGAGGGATTTAATAAAACAACCTGAGACACAATTCAGCCTCTGTAGTACCACCATCAGACCACTAGGTGGAGGTAGACTAGATCAGTTATAGCTAAGGCTAGCTGGTTAGCTCCAGCTATGTGATGTTTGGTATCGCCTCATGTTTTTTGTTAAAGACTCGTCTCACCTGCTCCTCGTCCCACTGTGTCCTGTGCAGCAGTTTGTTGTTTAACAGCTCCATGGCCTTCCTCCTCACCGACGGCAGCTGATTACCCATCAGCCCCTTCATCACCATGATGAATGTGTCCGTGGGCAACAAGGCGTTCACCTGTGTAGAAACAATAATAACATCTATGATGTGTCTGCAGAGATGAGCTGCTATCGTCTGTTTACTCTGATAAATTATGTGAAGTGAATTAGTCGTGACACAGACCTTATCCAGGACGTCGTAGGATTTATTGAGCAGAACTCTCCAGAACTTGGCGGTGGGTTTATCAGCGTTGTCTTCTACACAGCGCGCCACACTGTGGATGTAACGCAGGATCTCCTCCAGCAGCCTGAAACAAGACAGAGTCATGTTCTAAGTCAAGAACCAAAAAAACTACTGAACTCGACTGTAACCGGAGAAAACCCTGCAACAAAATACTACTGCAGGAAGAGCTACTGTTAGCTGGGATGCTAGGAAGAGCTACTGTTAGCTGGAAGGCTAGGAAACTAGGAAGAGCTACTGTTAGCTGGGAGGCTAGGACAAGCTACTGTTAGCTGGGAGGCTAGGACAAGCTACTGTTAGCTGGGATGCTAGGACGCTAACGGTTATTTTCACTTCGACACGTGAAAACTTTCCTCACCTCTGCTGCAGCGGCTGAAGAGAAGCATCATCGTCGTCACCGCCGTCAGCAACCTGAAGAAGATCATCAGATATTTATTAAACTTTACTTCCTGTCAGTCGCTCTGAACCTCTAATTCCTCTTCAGCTGCTAAAACAAACCTTTGAGATGAAGCTAGCCGAGCCGAGCAGCTGAGCCATGAAGGAGACCGACAGGAACTTAAAGTGTCGCAGTTCTTTGCCGCTGTGAGTCTCCACGCTGAAGATCAGCTCCTCCACCTTCTCCTCCTCCTCGCCCTCCTTCTTCTTCTTCTGTCCTCGCCGGCTGACGCTTCGCTTTGCTGGAGCTGCAACACGGAAACAGAAAGAAGTGATGTTACAACATGTCCTTCTATTCTGGACTCTGATAAAATCGCGTCCCCAGCGTTTATGTCTCACCGTCGTCTTTGTCGTCCGGCAGCTGCAGCAGGAAGTTCAGGATGTTGATGATGGAGGTGAGCTGGTCGCTGACATCGAACTGACAGCTCAGAGAAATCCAGAAGTCCACGTCTTTCTCCAGAGCTGCATCCTGAACACGAAGAAACATACAAAACGACAAATGAGGAACATTAAAACATAAATTGGTGCTTGTTCAATAATAGTTTCTACATTTATTCATGAAAACGATTCAAAACATCAACAGATTTTAACACAAGTCCTGAAAGTAAACAAAGATAGAAGCAAATCAAACACATGGAACAGAACTATCAGACTAAACTGAGCCAGTATCTCCAGTATCTGCTGTGACCTCCGTCCTGTCCCGCTCTCACCTTCTCGGTGGCGCTGCCGGACGTGTGCGTGGCGTGCAGCTTGAACAGGAGGAGCATCAGGACCCAGAGGAAGCGGGCGGGCCCCAGCGTGGTCATCAGCTGGGCGAGGACGGGCAGCCGCCGGTGCTCGGGCACGTGAGGCAGCGCGTCGGCGAACACGTGCACGATCCTCGTCACCACGGCGACCATGTGAGAGGAGGAGCTGCCGTCTGAGAGCTGGTGGGCCTGAAGGAGGAAGAGGAGGCAAATAAATAAAACTCTTCCTCCTGACTCCTCCTCCTCGTCGTTGTCGTCGTCTCACCTTGATCAGAGCAGGTATGACCATCTGCACCGTCTTGTCGATCACCCTGAAGCTGTACGAGTCGTCCAGACGCATGATGTTCGCTCCCATGAAGGTGAAGATGGGCATGATGTTGTGGAGGACTTTCTCCTGCAGGACAAGAGACGGAGACACGTCTTTAGTACTTGTCCCTTCAGATGCTCTAACTAATAAAGAGACAGAAGAAGAAGAGGTGGAGGTCTCACGGGGAAGATGGAGGCGACGGTGCCCAGCAGCAGCAGAGCGTGGTGGTGAGTCTGAGGCATCTCTGACGCTCTGATGCACTGGACCACCAACTCTACGCTGAACTTATCTTCATCCAGGACGTCTGCAAAGAACACAACATGTCACTCTGCTCTTCATGCTCCTCCTCCTCCTCCGATGATGATGATGATGAGATGAAGATGACCCACCTGCAGCCACTGGTCCTCCGTCAGGTGACAGCCGGTGGCAGATGTTGAGCAGACAGCTGAGCAGCAGCTGTTTGGTGTACTCCATGTTGGTGTGGTCGCCTGAACTCGGATCCAGACTCCTGAGGACCAGCAGTGTCAGCAGACCTCAGTCATTACATGGACGTTCAAAATGGACCAGACTTCATTCAAAATGTGTCCGTTTTTAGAGCATGTTAATAAATCATCATTAGAGAGTCGTTACCTGCCGAGCAGAGAGAACAGAACCGGCACCAACATCTGAGCTCTCTTCAGCTTCTTCTTGTGCTGCAGCAGCTCCAGGATCAGAGTGACTCTCTGCCAGGACACGGCGCCCCCCTCTGGACACGCATCGCCACCGTCCTGAGGTTTCCTAATCAGAGACAACAACTTTATAACGTCGTATAATAAATACAGACCGGTAGAGCCTCCGTCTTTAGTGACCGGCCTCAAGCAGCTGATGTTGAGGAAATGACAGATTTATCTGTAGTTTAAGTTTAAGTTAAGTTTTATGGAAACATAAATCAGAGCATCGTGTTCTGTACTAAACAAACCTCAAACAGACTCCTGATTCATTATTTCTGAATTCAGACGTCAGAGCAGAGACAACACTGACCCCTTCAGGACAAAGTGTGAACTACAATCCTTTAAATTTCTCGTTTCAGGATTTTAAAAGCAGACGTGCTGTAAATACCTCTGAGACATTTTGCTTCGTCGGGTTTGCTGCACCGTTACAGAGACTTTGGGTTTTTCTGGAGGAGCGAGTTCGTTGGCGACCAGCTGAGCGTCGATGGCGATCTGTTAAAAACAACAAAAGGTTTGACGATTATTTTAGTGGAAAACTTTTTCTACATCGTCAACCAATCAAACGCTGATGTTGCAATGATGGATTAATACAGAGATTTTAAACTATTTTAATGATCAGGACTGAAGCTCCAGCTCTGAGAGCAGAGTCAGGATTGAAGACGTCTGAGGACAGAGAAGAGCTGGACACAAACCTCTGGACCAATGAGGATGTAATAAACTGAAATGAATCTCTAATGAATCAGATCATGGTACCAGCAGCGACACCAGGTCTCGTTTATAGAAGCTGTTAATCATTAACTCTGTGATGCTGATTCTTCGCTCACCGCTTTGAAGACGCTGCTGACGGTGTTGGCCACCAGAGGACTCCTGCTCTCCACCAGCAGGTCGAACATCACCGACAGCAGCTTCTGTTGAACCTTCTCGTCTCCGAGCGCCGAGAAGAACGGCTTCGTGATCTGAAGAGACGACGGAGAGGGACGCTCAGAAAGACGAATCAAGACTCTCTGGTTCTCTATAGGATAACTATATTGTGTTTATGTGTAGTACCACCACTGGCTCACTAGATGGAGGCAAACTCAACCTTTGAACATTTTATTTACTATTTACATCATCATCTTCTACTACATCAATTTATGATTGTGAAGGAAATTGAAGCTTAAAGGCTCAGATTCTATCAGTCAAGTCACCATGTGGTTCATAGCTGATGTAGAATCATTGACTCTAAAGATAATAAAATTAGATCAGTTATATTGAGACAGAAGAAACTCTGACGTGATGACTGAGAAATAAAAAGTTAGCTGAGGCTAGCTGGTTAGCTCCAGAAATGTGATGCTTGGTATCAATGGAAAGAGAAGCTTCTCTAGTTTCTAGACACCCAGCATGGCAGAGTGGAGCAGAGAGGATTGTGGGTAATGCTGTGTTTTATTCTGACTGTCCCTCAAACACCGGCCCGTGTCCTGGTCGTCCTGACCTGCTCCAGAGCCATGATCTGACAGCTGGGGGTTTCAGGGTGCTGCTGGGTCGACGTCCTCAGAGCCCTGATGAACAGATCCATGCAGTTCTGGTCCTCGGCCAGCAGGGGGGCCGACTCCTCGTCATACTTCCCCAGGACGAGCTGCAGCAGCTGGGCCTCGTCCCGCAGCAGAGCCGGGGTGTCGGGGCCGCTCTGCTCCAGGAGGCGGTCCAGGACGGGCAGCAGGACAGAGAGGACGGACTGAGAGGAGAAGACGAGGCTGAGCATCAGGACGTCTGATCAATGGTTAAACATTTTAAAACTTTCATCAAGGCTTTTAGAAACTATCAGGTTAAGATATGATCAAATGACATTCAGACTAATTATTCAGCGTCTCACCCGTCCATTAACCAGGCTCAGTGCTCTCATCAGAGCGGCGGCGCTGTACGACGGGCAGCACGGCGTCCAGACGCTCTGCAGCAGCTGCTGCATCGACGTCTGCAGCTTCTTCTTCTTCTGCTTCGCTTCGTCGTGAAGAACGCTGAGAGCCTGAGGAGAGAACGTGGAGACGGTGTGAACGTGGAGACGGTGTGAACGTGGAGACGGTGTGAGCGTGGAGACGGTGTGAGCGTGGAGACGGTGTGAACGTGGAGACGGTGTGAACGTGGAGACGGTGTGAGCGTGAAGACGGTGTGAACGTGAAGACGGTGTGAACGTGGAGAAGGTGTGAACGTGAAGACGGTGTGAACGTGGAGACGGTGTGAACGTGAAGACGGTGTGAACGTGGAGAAGGTGTGAACGTGAAGACGGTGTGAACGTGGAGACGGTGTGAACGTGAAGACGGTGTGAACGTGGAGAAGGTGTGAACGTGAAGACGGTGTGAACGTGGAGACGGTGTGAACGTGAAGACGGTGTGAACGTGAAGACGGTGTGAGCGTGGAGACGGTGTGAACGTGGAGACGGTGTGAACGTGAAGACGGTGTGAACGTGGAGACGGTGTGAACGTGAAGACGGTGTGAACGTGAAGACGGTGTGAGCGTGGAGAAGGTGTGAGCGTGAAGACGGTGTGAACGTGGAGAAGGTGTGAACGTGAACGTGAGACGGTGTGAACGTGAAGACGGTGTGAACGTGAAGACGGTGTGAACGTGGAGACGGTGTGAACGTGGAGACGGTGTGAACGTGGAGACGGTGTGAACGTGAAGACGGTGTGAGCGTGGAGACGGTGTGAACGTGGAGACGGTGTGAACGTGAAGACGGTGTGAACGTGGAGACGGTGTGAACGTGAAGACGGTGTGAACGTGAAGACGGTGTGAGCGTGGAGACGGTGTGAGCGTGAAGACGGTGTGAACGTGGAGAAGGTGTGAACGTGAAGACGGTGTGAACGTGGAGACGGTGTGAACGTGAAGACGGTGTGAACGTGGAGAAGGTGTGAACGTGAAGACGGTGTGAACGTGGAGACGGTGTGAACGTGAAGACGGTGTGAACGTGGAGAAGGTGTGAACGTGAAGACGGTGTGAACGTGGAGACGGTGTGAACGTGAAGACGGTGTGAACGTGAAGACGGTGTGAGCGTGGAGACGGTGTGAACGTGGAGACGGTGTGAACGTGAAGACGGTGTGAACGTGGAGACGGTGTGAACGTGAAGACGGTGTGAACGTGAAGACGGTGTGAGCGTGGAGACGGTGTGAGCGTGAAGACGGTGTGAACGTGGAGACGGTGTGAACGTGAAGACGGTGTGAACGTGAAGACGGTGTGAGCGTGGAGACGGTGTGAACGTGGAGACGGTGTGAACGTGAAGACGGTGTGAACGTGGAGACGGTGTGAACGTGAAGACGGTGTGAACGTGAAGACGGTGTGAACGTGAAGACGGTGTGAACGTGAAGACGGTGTGAGCGTGGAGACGGTGTGAACGTGGAGACGGTGTGAACGTGGAGACGGTGTGAACGTGGAGACGGTGTGAGCGTGGAGACGGTCTGGACACAACGCAGAGACACCAGCCATTCACCGTCTTCTCAGCGGGCACCAAGTCATTTACGACGTTAAAGATTTAAAATCCTCACCGTGCTCAGGTACGACGGGTCGGCGAGGATCTCCTCTGAGGTCTTCAGGAGCTTCTCTGTGATTGGCTGGAAGGGAGACGTGCTCGCTCCTGATAGGCTCTGCAGGGCACCGATGGCGCCGCGTCGGACCTCACGCACCGGAGAGCTGAGGCAGCAGAGCAGGGACGGGACCACTGAGACAGAGACAGACAGGTGTTACACTGACACCTGGCCACTTCATTAGGTACAGCAGTGAAGTCAGTCTGATCTGAATAAAGCTGAGCTGATGAAGAAGTCAGACTCAGAGAGGTGTCATCTGTAGCAGCACCATTAACACGGAGGCTCAGACTCAGTCACCGTGTTTTTGTTGGGCTCACATCTCTTAACGCTTCTCTAATAAATGACCTTTGTCTGGCATGTGTACGTCCATTTCATCTCTTACCGGGAGAGTCGGCGGACGCCAGCTCGTCCAGCGTGGCGGCCGGTTGGACGCCCAGCAGAGCGCGGCCCATGTACAGAGCCTGAGTCTGCAGGACGGCGCTCACCTTCACGTCCAGCTGGTCTCCATGGTTACTGCTGTACCCCCACAGCACGCACAGGAACCTGAAGAGCATCAGCGGCTCACGCAGGTGCACCTGGAAGGGGACAAGGCCGTCACTGGGTTTCACGCAGGTAAACGCTTCAGCCTCAGGTGAACGGTCAAAGGTCGAGCTCTCACCTGGACGAGCAGCCTCATCAGGTCTCTGAAGCTCCCGGCCGTCGGGCCTTCGGCGGCGCCGCTGATGAAGATGCTGAAGAGGCGGGACATCAGACCCAGGTAACAGCAGGTGTTTGTGTCCAGCTTCTCTGGGTTCCACCAAACTTCACCTGAGAAACAGACGCTAACGTCACCTGAGCGTTTCTTTAGTTTAATGTGAATCCAGGTAACGGTCTGATCAACACTCATGTCAACTACGTCTATAGACAGTTTTAGCTTCATGCTAAATGCTAATCCATCATCTACTACGGTCCTCTCACCTTTGAAGGAGGTGTCATGACACTTGAGAGCAGAGATGAAGTCTCTGAGCAGAGCGATGAGGACGAGGCTGTACTCTCTCTGCAGACGTTCACCTGGCTGCTGCCCACACCTGCTCAGGTAAAGAGTCAGGGCATCAGAGAAGGAGGAGGAGGAGGAGGAGGAGGAGGGCGCCGGGAGGAGACGATCAGCTTCCTGTTAAATCACAAGAACGAGATGATTAAAGGTGAAGCCTCCGTGTCTCCAGAGACGGCTCCATCCTGGCGTCTCGCTGACCTGGGGGTCGTGGTTCCTGGTGATCTCCAGCAGGTGAGGCTCCATCGCCGTGAAGACCCTCTGAGCCGTCAGCAGGTGCTGGGTCTCGCTCAGCTCGCCCAGGCTGAGCAGCAGAGTCTGGGTCAGAACCAGGAAGGACGCGCGCTCTCTGAGGCTGGACCCTCGCTGCTGCTCCACCAGGAGGACCAGCTTCTCCAGCTGACGTCCAGACACAGAAACACGTCACCTCACGTTCACAACCACTTCTCTATGAATTAAAGCTGCGACTCTACTTCCTGTTTAAGGCAGATGTTAAACTCACAGCGTCCCGTTTGGAGAAGTGCTCCATGTTCGCCAGGTTCTTGGTCAACGTGGAGACGAGACGCTGGTTGGAGAAACCGACGAAGTCCGGTTCAGATCTCCTCTTCATCACCTCATCCAGCTCTGTGCGGACACAACCAGCATTCACCACTTTAACGACTGCTCCACAATAAAACACAACGGATGCTTTTATTGTGAAGGAGCCACAGGAGACACTCCGGTACCTCGTGTCCAGTTGAGGGTGAGCGGGTGTTGGGTGAGGACGGAGGATCGGGCGACGCAGCAGGTGAGTTCGAGGGGCGTCGAGGTGATGACCAGGAACGGCAGCAGCCTCCATCCCGTCTTCTGCACCAGCTCGCCGTCTTTTCCCAGCCGGGGGTCGGACAGTAAACGCACCGCCTCCATCAACACGGGCAGCCTGCAGGAAACATCAAACTGATCTCAGAGCTGCTGTGAAACGATGTTTAATCTGCATCATGTGACCTTCACTGACCAGTTCTCAGCCACCGACAGATCCACTCTGTGCAGCAGAGACAGTAAAGACGACACGACGTCTTCAGGGTCCAGGACGTCCAACAGCTCCTGATGGGAACGGATTCAGGGTCAGTAACTACAGAGAAACTAAAATGTCTTCCAGATTAGATTCAGACCAAGAGTTTAGAGAAACGTGACGACCGCCGTCCACTCTCTGACCTGCAGCACTCTGAGAGCGGCGGCCACGACCTCTGGGACGTCATCCAGCAAACGATCCATGACGGCGTCTTTCAGGAAAGCTTCGTCGACGCTCTGCTGCTGACAGCGAACAGAAAACATTTTAATAACGAGAAGAGGAAACAATGGAGCCGTGGGATTCGCTGAAGACCAGACGCAGTGACCGTACCTTCCCAGACGTGATGTTGCTCAACAGATGCTCCACGGCCGAGACTCGCACCGAAGGCTGCGGGTGTTTCAGGCTCAGGAAGAGCGACGTTCCCGAGTCGCCTAAAATCTACAGAATAAAACAGATTTAAGTTAAGACGAAGACGAACAGGTGATCCATCAACGTGTCCTCTGGGACGTTTACCTGATATTTTCCGACGCTCATGGACAGAGACAGGAACTGGTGGAAGAGACGTTTCTGATCTGTGTCGTTGATGTCGACGACGTGTCCTGAGAGGACGCCGTCCAGAGCTCCACAGTATCTGACAGAGGACAAATCAACACCTGGTGATGCAGAGACTGTCTCATCTTTAATGATCGTAGTGTTAATGGTCTAGACTTTCATCATCAGCTACGACACGGTGCAGTATCTACAGAACCTGAACCCAAATGTCTGAAGAGACGCTTGTTGTTGTTCTTAACTTACTCTGCAGAGTTCAGGAATACGACCAGAAGCTCAAAACTGAAATATTATCAAAAAGAGGAACTTTCCAAAAGTGACACCTCTGTCCTCATCAGTTGATGCTAACAGCTAGCATGTCAGCGCTGCAGCTCTGCACAACTAATGAATGTGCTCTGAGTAGATGCTAGCAACCGTTAGCAGGTGTTAGCATCAGAGCATGAAGGTTATAGGTTCTATATATTTGGTTTGCAGACAGTCTGGACTCTAATGATGACATCTGACGACACGGACCTGAGTTCACACACGTACAGAGCAGCTCATACGTTTCTAGTAAAGTCTCAAAACTTCAGCAGATTTAGGAGGCGCTGTATGGTTTTTAAATACCTGGACTCAAAGAGACGAACCAGAGGCAGCAGACGCTGGTCGAGGACGGACATGTCTTCAGCAGAGGTCTCAGACTGACTCAGATACTCGTCCAGCATCAACCTGCAGGACAAACAGAGACACTCAGAGGACTCTGACTCAGGCTTTGTCTGGTTAAGCTGCTCAGTGAATGAGGTTTACCGAGCCACGGTTCGGTCCAGGTCTTTGGTCAACGGGACAGACTTGAGGATGGACTCCAACGCTCTGAGCTCGTCCGTCGTCTCACCTGTGACCGAGAACAACAGTGAACTCTGAACTGTTATGATGAAAAATGTTTTTAGCGTCCAAACGTTCCAGGTCTCACCTGAGCTGCCGGTGAAGACGGCGTGGAGCAGGTGAGGCAGCAGGTAACGCAGCAGAGGACTGACGTCGTGGGCCGCCGCCATGGCCTGCAGCGTGGAAGCCAGCGCCGGCATCGAGCAGAGACGGTCGACAGCTCTGAGGACAGGAAACAGCAGACAGGTTTAGTCTTAGTCCCTTAACGGAGCACGTCCAGAACGTCTCTAACCAGGACGCTGTCCTACCTGGGTCCGGCGACGCCCTCCTTCTGGCTCTGGAGCAGCACGATGAGGCAGCCCAGACCCTCCTGGGCCAGAACGGGCTCTTTGACCAGAGACTTGCTGATGAGAACCGTGAGGCTGTCGACCAGACTCGCCTCCATCACCACCTTCACCGCCAGCTGGCACACGATCATGTAGGTGGCGGCTTTGTAGTCGCTCAGGGACGACTTGAGACCCTGAGGGACGATGAGACAATGAGACGACGTATACGACCCAAATCAAGACACAGCTTCCACGTGTGTTAATGTCAGTTACCCTCTGGACGTATGGAAGCAGCTTGGAGATGATGGTGTCGGATACGTTGTCCACGGCGTCCAGAGCCGGGACGATGGTGGAGGCGTAGAAGGAGAAGATCACTCTGAGCTGAGAGCAACTTCCTGAGTGTCCCGAATAAGCCTGAAGAAGAAGAGAGGAAACATTTCATTTATTTATTAATCTAAATGTGTCTCCACATGCGTCCCCAGACGGCACTGCAGGTCTGATCTCAGCGTGTGTGTCTGTTAATAACCCAGGACCACTAACTGGCCTGTTTACCTCGATGGATCTGGTCACTAAGGTGCAGATGAAGTCCATGAAGCTCAGGTCTGTGTAGCAGTGAGTGATGAGAGTTCCTCTGGAGAGCGGCACGCCTGGTTTCTGCAGCAACAAAAACACAAAGTAAAGATTAATACCGTGACTCTGATGAGCAGGAAGCAGAAAGAAGATGGTCAAACACAGACCTGCAGACGGTGCAGCCAGTTCCAGCGGTTTGTGGGGTCTTTGATCTTCAGGAGCTGCACAACTCGGACGAACACGTTGGTGTCGTGATACGGCAGCGCACAGGCCAGGAGGCTGTCGGGGTTGTACAGCTGGATATGGAAGCTGCAACACAGACAGAGGAAGAGTTCACTCAATGTCTCGTCTGTCTGCACACGGTATTAGTGTAAATTAGTAAATAAAAAGCAGAAAATTGGTGTTGGAATGTGGCCGAACTAAAAAGAGGATCCTTTCAATTCAAAAGGACAATGAAAGAAATACTGTTTGAAGCTTAGCCTGGTTTTCAGCAAGGAAACATAAGATCTGCATTTTTTTTAAAGGGAGTTTGGTGCATAAATAAACCACAGACAAGAAAATTAAAAGGAATGAGACCAAGGATTAATAAAATGGTTTGGTAACTTGTTGATGAAATATATTTAAAACTTTTACTCACCGATGAACCAGCCACTCGATGCACTTGTGAGAAGGTTTGAGGAGGAAGTAGGGGCAGAGGCGTGTGAGGAAGAGTGAGATGCCGGCGTCCAGCTTCTTGTTGACCTCCTTGGACTGGACTGCACGCTCCAGAGTCATCGATTCCCGGCTGAACAGAGTGTTCTGAAACTCCAGGAACGCCGGTTCAATCCCGATCAGCTCCTCCAGCCCCGTACAGCCTGGAGAGGAGGAGAGGAGGAGGAGGAGGAGGAGGAGGAGGAGGAGGAGGAGGAGGGGATGAAATCAGGATGTAAAAGACACCTGGAGCAGGACGAGGAGCAGGAGGTGGAGGACGGACTCACCGAGGGCGTAGAAGGTGCTCCTGTCCATGGACGCAGCATCTTTGGGGTCAAAGAGGAAGGAGGCGACCTCTTTGCGGGTCAGAAGGTTGGGGTCGTTCTGAGGGAGGGCGAGCCTCTTCAGCTGGTGAGCCAGCGATGTCATGATGTCTGTTAATCTGATGGAGACACAAAGTCTGGGTTTAAACTTACATTTTGATTTAAGGCAGGTGGATAAATAAGATGACACCAAACTGAGAACAGACGGCTAAGACACTTTATAATGGAAAATATTACTGCCGAATTTAAAAGTGGATCTTTTCTATATCAAAAAATATAACATTTCTATATCAGCGTGTCATTGCTGATGATAAAGTCTTGAATCTGCAATTTTTGTAAGGAAGTTTGTCATAAAAACGTACTTATAGTAATCTTATGATGGAAAATATTAGTCCCGAATTTAAAAGCAGATATTTTCGCTGTCAAAAAATGTCTTAAAGTCACTTTTATGTCAGCATAGCGTTTCTGATACCAAAGAAAATCTTAAATCTGCAGTTTTCTGAAGGAAATTCGGCATGTAAACTAGTTTCAGGTCAGAAAAGTATCTCGCTTCGTGTCTGGAGGCTTCTGACTCTCAGTAGTAACCACACAACACTTCCAATTAGTCTTCCTTTACAGACACGATTAGTTTATTTTATACAACAGTTTCATTAGATTTGCTCTGGTCGTACAACATCAATGTTAGCTAACTTGCTAACTTAATACACGTTTTGTAACATCTCTGGTGAAAAAACAACAAACGTCTCACTGACAAAGATCGACAAACATATTTAAACTCAGCGGAACATCACGACAACATCGACAGGTTTAAGTTTAATCAGTAAAAAACACAAACCGGTTTAATGTGGCTCTTCAAAACACATGCGCGCACGTTGTTGCTGAAGTGACCTGACGATTCTACATCCGGTTCACGTCGGGGTTTAGCTTTGATTGAGGTGATGACTCACTCACACCTACTTCCGTCTTCGTCTAACGCTTCTATTTTACCGTCAAAGGTGTTTTATTTTGATACATTTATGCGAGAATACAACGGTTAAAACTTATATTTATTCATCATAGTGAAGATAAACAGAAAATAGGCAGATAACCTTCACAAATAAGAAGCAGTAACGACCCCTGTAACATTAAAATGCAATTTACAAATTAATTAGTCAATCATATCCATCTCAGTATATTACTGGTATACGTTTCAAACATGTAGTACGTTTGTCTAATCATTCTGTTACTTATATAAACGGTCTGAAACGATCGTAAGGTGTGAAACATCATAATATAATATACGATCTTTGTCAGTTTTCACCGGAGTCAGTTCACCACTCCCACCACACGGTGGCGATAATCACCGCTGCCGCTATAAAAACCGGACCGCTTTAATTAAACACGAAGCGACAGGTTGTTAACGCACATAGGGGATTATTGATAGCTTGTCAGTCGACATTTTGAACATGTTTCTTTCTAAAATCAATATTAACGGGTGATACATGTTAGGTTGTGTCATTGCGGCTTTAACCGACGTCTGTTTTAAACTGGAACACGAACTAAACAGTCGTCCGTCAACGTACACTTGCCTGGTTGTAACCGGCCGTTATCCTCCGTCTGACCTCCGCCGTTAACGGCTGGTTCATCGGGAGTTCCGCTGCAGGTAAACGTTTCATTTTATTTATTTATCTACTTATCTTTCTACTTTAGGACGCCCCTAGGGGAACTAAAGCTAACGTTAGCAAAGCAGCCGTTCATTTTTCGCGGGCTCCGCCCATTGTGGAATCTTATTGGTCCAATGTGACGTTACTCGTCTGAGCTCCACGCTGATTGGCTGGAAGCTGACAGGTTGGAGTTAAATGGCTGCGGACACGTGGGTGATTTGTCCACAAACACAAACCAGATTTAATTTAAATTTAAGAGAAAATGAAGAAAACTACGGATTTATATAACTAAAAAAAATAAGATAATAAGAAATCTACAAAGGTGCATTCATGTCTCTTGTTAGTCTATTAGTGTATTTATTAGTTTTCTCTTTTTGACATTTCATTTTACATATTCTAATCTGCAGAAACCTGTTTACTGCAGATTTAATTTTGTTTTTCTTATCAGAAGTGATATGTTTATATTCAAGTAACTTTAAAAAATATCCACTTTTAAATTCAGCAGTAATGGTTTCCAGTTATATGGAGGAAGGAAAAAAAATCACACCAAACATCTTTGTGAAAACTGTAGATTAAAGGTTTTCTTTTCTCTCTATAGTGTCAGAAGTGATGCGCTGACATAGTAGACATTTCTTTGAACTAAAAACCATCCACTTTAGATTCGGCAGTAATATTTTTCATTTCTCAGTTTTGTGTCATCAGCAGGTGAACACCGAGCGCTGCAGCTCTGCACAAAGTCCATAATTGGCTGAAGGAAGGTGACGGGGCTGCTGGGTAATCCAGCGTCTTATTGAGGCTGTGGAGTCGTAGAGGAAGTGAAACGCCGGCGTTCACCTGCAGCTGGAGGTAAGTTCCTGTCTCTGACGCACGCTGCTCCCGGTTGTTTTCATCTGCTCCTGGTTGGTTTTATTCATTTTCCTTCATTAAAGCAGAGCGCTGACATTTACATATCTTCTTTATTTAATTACTAAGTCAGTTTCCTGTTAGTTGTTTACACCTAAAATAATTCAGTTTGTCATGTTTTCAGAATCAGTTAATTCTTCAGTCATGTTCTTGATTAACTCAGTCTGGGGTGTTTTATTTGGTCGACTGATCATCAGGACGTCTACAGATTAACTTTACTGATCAAAGAACAAAATAAATGATTTCTGCTTTAAATGGATGAAATAATGAAACTAAATTATTAGAATTAAATAACTGTAGAAAATAAAAAATCGTCTGAACTTTTCACCTAAACATCTGTTTACTTTTATTACACAGATTCATTTTATAGATGAGGAGAGTCAGAAAAAAATAAAACTCTTAAAACAAATAAAACCTCATCAGAGAGATGCTGGTTCTGTGTCTGACATCAGTTCACATTGGATTTAAATCAAAGTCGACCTCTGACATTATTACAAATTACCAGCGTTTTTATTTCGTTTACGTTCTTTATTTCTGCTTCTTCTCACTCCACAATTATTAAACATGTGTCAACGACTATTAATGAAAGTTTAAGAAGAAAATGAAGCTCAGAGAAATCTGGAAGCACGATGAGATGGACGACATGGAGGCAGCACATTTTACTTTAGTGATGCTGTCATGTGTTCATCATGTCATCTTTTAATTTTAAAATTTATTTGTAATGTAATTAAAGGGTGAATGAATAAAATGTTTAATATTAACTCAGGATCAATTAATGCATCAGTCATATTCTTAATTAACTGAGTCTGATGTCATGCCTGATTAATAATTGTAATAACGATTATAAAATGAATCTAAACACCACGATGACTAGATGTAGTAGAGTAGAAGCAGGAAGTAGAGACGTTAGAACCAGAGTCAGAGTTTATTATGTTTTATAAATCACATGATGTGAACTAGTGTCTGGTGCTGATGTCAGGAGTCTTTATTTTATAATCTTTTTATTCATTTAAGTCTGTCTTCTTCCGTCTCGCTCAGAGCGTCGGTTTAACTTTTAATTAATTTTGTCAGAGCTAAGTCCAGAGTGAGTGGGCGGAGCCTCAGCAGAGCAGGAAGTCAGAGCAGGTTTAAGGTGAAGCTGAGCTGCTGCCACACGGCTCTGCTCTGCTGTGTCTGTCTGTCTGTCTGGGTGTGTGTGTGTGTGTGTGTGTCTGTGTGTGTGTGTTATATATATATATATATATATATATAGTGTGTGTAATGTGTGTGCGTCTGTTTCTCTAATGAGTGACGACGACGTGGACCTGCAGAGCTGGGGCTGGACTGACCTGTGTGTATTCTCTGCCTTTTATACTGCTGCTTCTTCTTCTGTGGTGTTAGAGCTGCCTTCTTCTTCTGTGGTGTTAGAGCCGTGTGTATGTAGGTCAGAGCGGCTCAGTCTGATAAGGTCACAGGGATTTATTGTGTAAGAGCTGAAGCTGCTGCTTGAGGACGGATCAACACATCAGCAAGAAAATAACTTTATTTATAACATGATGATTGAATCATGTCTCTGAAGTTTGGTCCTGATTAAAGCCACAGGTGATATTCACCTATCAGCCATAAGATTATAACCATTAGCTAATAATGTCTGCTGAGTAAAGATGGAGAACAGACCAGTGACTCATCATCTAAGTTAGAAGTTGTTTTGTCTTCAGTTCCAGCTACTCCTCAGCTCTGTGGGACTCTGGGAAGGAGCAGCAGATCTCCTCTTCCTCCTCCTCCTCCTCCTCCTCCTCCTCCTCCCTCCAGACGATGTCCAGACGCAGCCTCCGACTCGACGACGGCCTCCTGGACCGAAGTCTGCCGACCAGCAGCGCCTCCTTCAGCGTAGGAGGAGGCAGCTGGAGGAGCAGCAGGTCGGTCAGGTTCAACTCGTTTCTTCTTTGTTGGTGTTCTACCTTCTTTTTCTTCTTCTTCTTCATAATTCCTCGTTCTTCTTCCTCCTCCAGGTCGCTGATGTCTCGTCGTTCTCCGCATCACTCCGTCTCCTGCTCAGAGTCTCTCCTCCAAACTCCTCGTAAAACAGCCGGACAGTCGTTTCACAACAGCAGCGTCCACAGTGACGCCTCCCTGATCTCCTCCCTGCTGGACGAGTCCTCCATCCAGGAGACAACCGTGGTCGACACCTTCTGGGGTAAGTCTCCTCCTCTGAGACGGCGGGGACATCTGATCACTATTGGTCCTCTTAAAAGTCCCCTCCTTCCTTCCTTCCTTCCTTCCTTCCTTCCTTCCTTCCTTAAATCAATCAGATGTTCTCATGTGAGAGTGTTTCCATCTGGTTCCTAAATGTGGATCATGTCTCCAAGTCACCAAGCAGCTGTTGATGGTTCTGATCCAGTGGTAGGTAGAGATCCATTAATATTCTACTGACCACATGATGGCAATGCTGCTCATTTACAGACACACACACTGAGATCACATCTGGAGATAAATTTAAACTATCAGGTGTGAAGTGATGATTGTTGTTCTTAGAGCAGATGTTCATACAGATGTGATCACATCGATTCATGAGTCCAAACGGAAGAGTTTTGGTTTTAACACTGATCTTGCTCCTCAGGTTTGGACCACGACCTGGACGCTAAAGGTCAGTTGCCATAAAATATTTTGTAAATAAACATTTGTACAGTTTAATTAAATGTATCAGTAACTGATGTTTAAAGTAATTCATGTTTATTTATCCTGAACTGTTTGTATTTGTGTAAATAACTCTTCCTGTAAAACATCCGACCTGGTCTCACCTGGTCTCACCTGGTCTCACCTGGTCTCACCTGGTCTCACCTGGTCTCACCTGGTCTCACCTGGTCTCACCTGGTCTCACCTGGTCTCACCTGGTCTCACCTGGTCTCACCTGGTCTCACCTGTCCATCCACCTGGTCTTAATGTAAATGTGTCTCCACATGCGTCCCCAGCCAGCTCTGTAGATGTGATCTCAGTGTGTGTGTCTGTAAATGAGCAGCATTGCCATCATGTGGTCAGTAGAATATTAATGGATCTCTACCTACCACTGGATCAGAACCATCAACAGCTGCTTGGTGACTTGGAGACATGATCCACATTTAGGAACCAGATGGAAACACTCTCACATGAGAACATCTGATTGATTTAGAGACAAAGACTCAGATTAGACCTGAACCCTGAAGCTTCATCCTCAGAGGAACAAACATCTCTGATGATAAATGAGCTAAAGTTTATTAGCTGAGCTCAGTTTACCAGGACAGATGTTTATCTGAGGCGCGTCAGTGATTTTAACTTAATCTGGCGCCAGATTTTTAATATTAAAGAAACTTGATGCTACGTTTGACGTCTTTGCTTCACTGAGTTTTCCTCTGTGTTGCAGAAAGCACCGTCATGGAGGAGCAGAGCAGGACTCTGATTGGTTCAGACGGTCACTGTGACAAACACCCGGTGCAGACGCTCAGCAGGGTTTACTGCAAAGACTGTGAGCTGCACACAGACAAGAAGGAGTCCCTCACCACACATGGCTCTTCCTCCAAATACACCTCCTCCTCATCGTCTCTGGTGAAGGGACCGGGATCATCGGAGCTCAGAGAACCGGAAACGTCCATTTACTGCAGAGACCGGAGCCGCAAAGGTCGGACAGGTGAGAGACGGCGTCGCAGATCAGAGTGAGGGTTCAGTCTAACGGTGTGGGCGGGGCTTAATGTGGTGATGGACAGAAGGCGTCTGATCAGTTTGAATGTCTCTGATTGGTCCTGAGTTAATTTAAGATTTATAAGTTATACTTTACAGCTGATGACAGACGGAGGAACATAAAGAGCTGGAATGATTTTATTTGTAGAAGAAAGTCTTTTTAAATTTGATATCGGTTTATTCTTCTCGTTAACTGTGAATTAAGTCAGTTTCCATCAGACTATATAAGACGTGTGTGAATCTCATTTTCCTCAAAGTGAAACCTTCAGGTTCGTCCTGACTCCGTATCAGTTTGTTTAAATCCACAAACCAAAGTGTGAAAGTGAAACCAGTCGGCTGACGTCTCCTCTCTGACTCTGCTGACGTTGTTTTGTATAAATTTCCATGTGTAAATCAGCTGCTGCTGCTCGGTGTGAACTCACTCTGAGGCTTCTCTGGTTCTCTGGGTTCTACCTTCAGCTCCAGGCTCATGTCTGGTTCTTCCAGATGTTCTGCAGCTGTGGCTGGACGCCTCAGTGCTGTGGCTCAGGAGAGCTGCAGCCTGCTCTGTGTCTGCACTGATGCACATCTGGCAGCTGTGTCAGGGGTCAAAGGTCAACGTAGACCCCGGTAAAAGGCCTGGAGGTACAGAGTCTGAACACGTTTCTGCTTCTGTCAGACACTGGTGATAAATCTGTCTCCTAGAAACTCTAAAGGCCAGTTTCCTTTGTCTCAGCTTGTTTTTCAGACACATCAGTGTCCATATAGAGGACAAGTAGAGTGTCCTCTGTGACGCTCATGAGTCCACCCTCTCTCTCTCTCTCTCTGTGTCGTTTCTCCCAAACAAACAAACGGGCTGCACCTTTTCACTTTGGCTGTTTCCTTGGTGAAATGCAAATCCTCCCTTCCTGTCTCCTCACAGTCGGTGCAGGTCCTCGGCTCAGAGGACGGACGTGGACATGGTGTTGGTCGTCTTCTTGTCTCTCAGCTCCTGGTGAGTTCTGACTCTTTGTTTTTCCTCCGTTTCAGTTCGATCCGGTCGCTGTGGCGTCATGAGTCTGAAGGAACCGACCACAAACCAGAAGGAGCTTCACGCCAACGGAGCTCTGTGTGAGTCTGTTTGTTTCTGTCTGATGATTGGTCCAACACACACCAGGACATTTAGCTTCTGTTAAACGGATTAAACACTGGAGACATGTCCACAGATACGTCTTCAACCTGAGAAGACTGGTTTACATTTACATAAAACATTAGTCTCCAGTTCAGTGTCAACACAACCATCCATGAGTAGATAAAACATGTCCTCTGCTCCTAAATGTCCTAGAGTTGGTCTCCTGTGTCTTCCTAAAGTCTGTCCTTGTCTTCCTTGTCTTCTCCTAGAGTTGGTCTCCTGTGTCTTCCTAAAGTCTGTCCTTGTCTTCCTTGTCTTCTCCTAGAGTGGACTGGATTCAGTCCAATAAATCTTCCAGTCAAAGTTAATGTAGTGTGGAGAGGGTAGCTGGTACCTTGTGTTCTCTCTGCTCATCCAACGCTGCCATAAACTCCCTAACCCTCTCTGGAAGATGTTTCTCCTTGACGCTGTCTCCAGGAAACGTTCAGTGTTTGTTGTTGTTGTTTGGCTGCAGCCTTTGACTGAGTGGACTCCATCAAATGTTCAGTGTCTCGTCCATCATCACTCTGATTGGTTGGAGGACGATCCAGCTGATTGAGTTATTTTATTCTCTGGGTCGTGATGAAATCAGTCCAGCAGACATCACATCTGGAGCTAGAGGACGTTTTGGAGGAATTATCTTTAGATTCCAGAGTCGTCTCATCGACTTGTAGACGTCACAGATCAAACTCAGATTGACCCTTTAGAGGACACTGACTCTTTAAAGCCTCATTTGACTCGTCTTGTTGTGTCCCAGTTAAAGACACTGCTGCCCTGCTGACTCCAACAGGTGACGACTGTAAAGAGAAGCAGCGCTCGGACACAGACGCTGTCTCCTCGTCCTCGTGGTCCTCTGTGGCGTCCTGTTGTCTGGAGCTAATCTGGAGCGCTACGGTTTTCACAGGTTAATCAAACAGTTTGAGCTGGAGCTTTGTCCGTGAACCAGACATATCTGTAATGATCCGTCTTTGCTTCCACAGCCTCAGGTCTCTTTCAGCTGGCTCAGAGTTCAGCGTCCGTCCTCTGGCCTCTCACCAAGGACGTGTCCTCTGCTTCTTGGAGCGCTGGACGCTCTGCAGGTGTAGCGTCGCGTCTGCTTTTAGTGTCGGAGCTTGTCTTTAGCGTCTGGCTGCTTCTCTGGGTTTTACTGGAAGTCTGTGTTGTTGCTGTGGCTTCATGTTGATGTGTAGAAGGAGCTGATGTTTTATTGATAGCATGGATCCTGGCGGTGGAATCAGTTCATACAGACGGGTTGATGGAGTGAGTTCACTTTCTAGGTTTTTAGATTTTAAATGCCTTGTTATTCATATTCAGCTCTTACTCTAAACATACAGGAAGTTATGAATTATTTAGGGGATAAATATTCTAATCTGTCTTAATGTAAAAGGTTTGATATCAGTTTCTTAAAATATAAATAGATTTAGAATCAGAACATCTGTTTATTTCTGGTTCCTCTGTACCAACACGTCACAGTTACGAAGAATCATAATTAAGTTTTAATTCACCGTCTACAGGATTTCACTAGGAGCTCTGTGATTGGTCGACTGAACGACCAATCAGAAACCATCAAAGGGTCAGTAATTAACTCGATTAGTGAAATCCCTTCATGTCGACTGTACCTGGTTGATGGAGGGATGTGAGCAGGTGATTAAAGTTAAGATGGTTTGAATCATCTCTGCAGACGTCTTAGATGATTTTAAAAACAGAAACTTTAGTTTAAATCCATATTTTCTGCTTCTTAAGCTTCTCCAGATCACATGTTAGAGATTAATGATGAATGTGTTGAGGTGAATCTCAGTCGTCTTGAACAGGAGTAAGAAGTGTTTTAATTATCACGTCCGTCCTTCGTGTGCGTCTTGTTTGTCGCTGTCGTCTGAATCTTCTCAGCTCGACCTGCAGCCTCTTGGTTCTGATTATTTACTGTTGCTCTTGTTTCTTCAGCTCTGAGCACAGGTGACGCGTTCAGGCGACTCTGGAGACGATGGCATCACACGACCACCGGCCTCCACCTGGATCAGTACGTCCTCTGAGTTTACAAACTCACTTTGTTTTCTGAAATCTGGATCTGGACGTGATCTTTAATCCGTCTCTCTGCAGGTTTCCTCTCAGAGTCGTCCTGGTTCTCCTCCCTCTGCTGCTTCTCCTCTTCAGTAAGTTCTCCAATATTTTTAAGGAGCTTTCTGTCTTGATGATGATTTAATAATAAAATCAACATTAAACCTGTTTATAATAATCCACATAAATGAGACTCTCCTCCTTCAGGCCTCTGTTGCTTCGGTCCAGCTGCTTTATTATCGCTTCTTCCAGCTGTCAACGTCACAGAGTGGAGGACGACCGTCTCGGACGTCTCTGGTCTGTCCTCCGTCCACAGCCTCACGTCCTCTCAGAGCCAATCAGCAGAGGGCGCCACGGAGGAGCCGCTCCACGGTCCACGTCCTGAACCCTCCACAGGAGACGAGGTACTGGTTCTGACTGAAGAGGAAGGATGAGCTGAAACTCTTTAATTCATCTGCGTCTGTCCACAGGACGAGGACGCCTCTGAGCGTCTGGTTCGTCTGGAGCAGAGTCTGACGGCGTTGTGGGAGCTTGTCGAGGCCGGAGGACGGCGGGCGGAGCTGAGACACGGGGAGGTGATGCAGCTCTACACCGACCTCCAGCAGCATCGGCAGCTTTCATCTGGAGACGAGGACAGAGAGACGTGGCTGAACGTCCTCCTGGACCAGCAGCTGTCCCAGCTTAGAGGACAACTGGACGAGGAGAGACGCCACAGGGAAAAGGTGAGACTTTAAATCTGCTGTGTCTTTCTTCTCAGAACCCTGGAAGCTTTAGACATTTTATTGGACGTCATCACATTATACAGAAGCTTTTCATTTTCCTCCCTGAGCTACCGTCCTCAAACGTCTCTAAACTCGTCTTGTTTGCGTCTTCAGACCCGACAGCAGGATTTGTTGCAGCAGCAGAGTCAAACGTCTCGTCTGGACCAAATCGAGCTGCAGCTGCAGAAGCTGTCGTCTCAGACTCAGGTGAACCTCGTCCTCCGTCTCACATGAAGCTGGTCCAGTCTTTGTGGATCAGATCTCAGTTGTTTTTATTCCACAGGAGATGCAGTCGAGCTCCGCTTCACCTTCAACACTCCCAGCTGCTGTCAGGTAACCTTCATCCTCCTCCTCATCTTCAGCTCGTCTTTGCTTCGCTGCAGAACATGAACCTCTGCGTTTTATTCCAGCGTTGGCGTGGACAGGCAATCCCATGATGCCTTGCTGGCTGAGGTCGCTCGGTTGGAGGCGTCCCTGGAGGATGTCAGGCAGGACGTCCGGGGTTTGTCTCGGTGTCGGGACGGCTGCCAGCAACTGTCCAGGATCCAGCAGACGGTGAGAGAAGCTGCTGACGGGTTAGAGCGTCGGGAAGGTGAGAGGTTGATGAATTTATTAGAAATCAGATATTTAATGTCTGCCTCAGATTTCAGGAGAGGTCTCTGCTCGGGTCCGGGAGGAGGTTCGAGCTCTGGTCTACGGGAACCAGCTGACGCCGGGTGGAGGAGACTCCGCCTCCCTCCCTGAGTCTGTCCTTCAGTGGCTGTCTCAGCGCTACGTCAGCGCGGACGACCTGCAGGCGGCGCTGGCCTCTCTGGAGCTCAGCATCCTGCAGAACATCAGCCTGCAGCTGGAGCAGCGCCGCAGCCAGGAGACGGTCAGAGAGGCCGTCCCGCAGGACGCCGGGGACGGCAGGGACGCAGGGGACGCAGGGGACGCCGTGACCCGGGAGGTTAATTCTCATTTTAATTTGGTCTTACTCAAACTGAACTCTTCATGATGAGGTTAGGTTAGGTCTTCCTTGTGAACGGTCATTGACGTGAATCCTTCGTCTCCTTCAGGACGTCCATGTGATGGTGTCCAACGCTCTGAGGCTGTTCTCTGAAGACCGGACCGGCATGGCGGACTACGCTCTGGAGTCTGGAGGTCAGAAACAAACGCCCCCTCTGTGTTTGACTGCTTTTATAATCCAGTTAAATTAAGATGTTATTAAAAGCCTGGTGTTCTTCTCTAAACTTTAATCTGGCGCCAAAATCCTACTGATTCACTACAGGAGACAATGTCCACACAGTCCAACCTTTGGACATTTTATGTCTCCTGGACATCATCACATTCTACCATTGAGCTCATTATCCAGAAGAAGACTGAGATTTCCTCCATGTTGTTCACACATGGAACTCCTCAGGAGAACCAGTCCCCAAGGCATGCTACGTAGCTATGCTAAGCTAACTGTTACTGCTAGATGGACGATCTGTGTTTATTAGCTGTAGTACCACCATTAGACCACTAGATGGAGACAAAGAACCATGAAACAGAAGCACAGGGCTCAGATTCTATGAGGCGAATCACCACATGGTTCATAGCTGATGTTTAAACGCTCTGTGCTGTTCTGTGTCTCTTACTGGGATCAAATAATAAATAAATAATGAGAAGAGATTAAACCGAGTCTGTGTGATCTGTCCTCGTCCTGCAGGGGGCAGCATCCTGAGCACTCGCTGCTCAGAAACGTACGAGACGAAGGCCGCCCTGCTCAGTTTGTTTGGATTCCCTCTCTGGTATTTCTCTCAGTCGCCTCGAGTCGTCATCCAGGTAACACACCTGACATCAGACATGGTTTCACTAACGGTAATTAGTTTATAGTAAAAACAACCTGCACCTCTCTGTCTCTGTCTGTCTCTGCAGCCTGACGTCCATCCAGGTAACTGCTGGGCCTTCAGAGGCTCAACAGGTTTCCTGGTGATCCGTCTCTCCATGAGGATCGTCCCCACCGCCTTCACCCTGGAGCACATCTCTAAAGCCCTGGCACCCAGCGGGACGCTACGCAGCGCCCCCAGAGACTTCAGAGTCTATGTAAGAGAAGCTTTATAGAGACAAAGTTCATATTCTGTCAGGAAAGTCACCATGTGGTGAACAGTTGGTGACGAATCGTCTGGATCGATTTTAAACGACGTCGCCTCCATTTGATGAAATATTGAGTCTGTTAGCTGAGGCTAGCTGATTAGCTCCAGCTATGTGACGCTTTATGTCATCAGAAGGAGGAGCTTGTGTTCATCGGTTGGTTTTATTCTGAATTATTTGTGTTCAGGGTTTGGACAACGAGGCTCAGGACAAAGGAAAATTTCTTGGCTCGTACACCTACGATGAGGATGGAGACGCTCTGCAGACGTACTCCGTCACTGTGAGTCACTGCTGATGCTTTAACTTTAAACACGTTATAACGTTTAACAGGAGACTGTGTTTGATGCAGAGCCCCCTAGTGGTCAGACTAATATTAACGGTTTACTTCCTCGTTTTGTGTCATCAGGAGGAGAACGATGAAGCCTTCCAGATCATCGAGGTGCAGGTTTTGTCAAACTGGGGTCACCTGGAGTACACGTGCATCTACCGCTTCAGAGTGCACGGGATGCCGAGCGCCGACTGAGCGCGCTCAGATCGCCTGCTCCAGTTCAAACACAAGTTATTTTATTTCTGCTGACTGTGCCTGTCGGCGTGAACCGACGTTTTCCTCCGTCGCCTCTGATCTGTGCTCGTTTTCCTGTGGAAAAGACGCAGACGACCGTTTTCACCGTGTTTCTGTTCATAGTTCATGTTTTTATATCAGTGTTTTCACGTTTTACTCGTCTTTTCTTTTATCGACTCCTTTGTGTTTAATTCAGCTGTGAGCAGAGAACGTTTTAAAGGACTCCTCCTGTCTGTGCTGCTGATAAAATATTAAAGTATAAAACCTATGGATCAGATTAATGTTTCCTCTTTGTGTTTTTATCATGAATCAGAAAACAGAAACACAACGAAGGAAATAAATTCTAACAGGACCGTGAGTAAAAGTCTGGCTTTTTATTTCCCACTAAAACCAGAAGGTTTTAAGAAGGTGTCCTTTAAAAGCGTCTGTGATCGTCCTTGAACGCACCACGACAGGTTTTTTAAAGCGGCGTCTGCTCACAGTGACTGAGACGTAAACGTTTCCTCCTCTGGTCTGAAACGTCAGAACAGGAAACCTGAACCAAATAACTGCTGGTGTGAAAAGGTTTGCACTGATTCACTGAAATGAATTTAAATCCCACTGCTGTAAAGTTCCTGTTTATTTATTTCATGGTTAATAGATTTATTTTTTAATGAAGGATTGTTTTTGTATATTTTCTGTTATTTGAAGCTGTATCATAATAAAGATGTGACATTTGTAAAGTTGCTTATTTGGACGTCATCACGTTCTACCATCCTGCACGTTTACGATTCCATTTCCTCCGTCAGAGAAATGAGACTTCCTGTTTCTTCAGTTTGTCGGTTAGTAGAGAAAATGATCAGTGATCATTGAGTTTCAGACGTATGCTAATCTTCCAAACTAACCTGAAAGTCTTTCACAACATTATTTAATGAGGGTTAGGGTTAGATCAGCTGGACCAATCAGATCATGGGGGTGTGGCTTAATGTGGTGATGGACAGATCTGATTTAATTTAAATGGCCACGCCCCCTTAACTCTGCAGAATTTTAGTCGTTGATCTGATTAATCAGGTGACGTGTAGAAACGTTCATGATTAGCAGAGACGTTAGAGACATGTTGGTTTAACGTGGACGTCTAGAGACTGACTGACTGGTGGAGCCTCTAGTGGACGGGAGATGAACTGCAGGTTGGACAGAGTGACGTCTTCCTCTGTGGATTAAAACCTGACGGCGGCCGATGGGGGAGGATTACACTGAAAAGTGAATTAAATGAGCTCTTACATAAGGAGATTACCACCGGCTCAAACACAGGGGACTGATCCTGCACTTGTGAGGACAGTCCTTCATGTGAGACACTGTCTCTAGAAGAGGACGCTGTTCATTTTAGAAGTAAAAACACTCAGATGTCACCTTCATCAGCTGATCAACACTCAGCTGTTCTACCACCAACGGGTCTGAACATATGACGGCGTCTCCTCCAGGACAGGATGAGACATCTGGACATGTCCTCCAGGTCCATAACCGGTGGTCGTTCATCAGACGTCTCAATCATTTCATCTTTTAGTTTCTTTACCTGTTAATGATCCCTCTACATCACCTGGATAGCCCTCCAACCAATCAGAGACTACGTTTACACTTCAGTCCATCAACACTTTAAGCCCCGCCCACGGGAGATCTGATTGGTCCAGGCAGATCGTTTCAGGAGCAGTATCATTTCCCATCAGAGAGACCCAGATAAACTTTTCTCCAGAAATCATTTGTGTTGTGTGAGCTGATCTTTCAGGTTCTAGGTTCTAATAATAAATGTTCTACCTGGTTCTACATCAACTAGAATGACTTGACTGTACCTAATGAAGTGGCCAGTGTAGTGCACATGTCTGTAATAATAAACAGTTTAGCTGCTTTAACGTTTAATCCTCTGACTGACTTCCTCTGCCTCGATCGTCCCATGACGTCAGAGAGAGAGAGGGAGTGAGGGAGTGAGTGTGGTCGAGCGAGCATCAGTCAGACTGGAGCAGATCAGCTGTTTGTGACTGTGTTTGTGTTTCTGCTCGGTTGGATGTGAACATGACGGAGGATCGGAGCCGTCTGGGAGAACGTCAAGGTCAGTGAGGCTCGCTGGAGGTTTGTTTGAGTGTGAGACCGTGAAGAGCTGAAGGCTTTTAGAAAACTGGACAAGAATCACAAAGAAAACGTCCTCATTGTTAAAGTGAAGCCAGGTTTCTACAAAGTCATGTAGATTTAAAATATGTAGAATAATGGTTGTTTAATGTTTAGTAGATTCTCTGTCTAAAGGTGTTTGAGGATCAGATGTAAACAGACATGTTTAAGCTCAGATATAAAGTCTGTTTATGTAAATTAATGGTTGTTTTACATTTTCTGTAACGTAGCAGGTGAAGCTGGTCGTTTGCTTCGGTTGTCGTCTTTACGTTGCTGCTTTCATTTGAACCTCCACCTTTAGATGATGCTGCCACCACCGTGCCTCCTGGTGAGGATGTGGTGTTTTAGTTTAATGTGACGGTGAAAAACCAAAGAACCTTCCTCCAGTGGATCTCTGAGTCTTTGGTCTCTGCTGAAGAACCTGTGCGACATTTATTCTTGTCCTTCCAGACACTTTTTTGTCTTGAGACACATTCTCTGCAGGTTCATTAATAGTGGAAATGATCTGTCCGACCAGTCGCTTAGGAAACCCACAACACACAGGTTCACCACCAAGACGTTTTCATGCTGCAGCACCAAGGGTTAAACTTTGAAGCTCAGTGTGGCGTCTCCGTCCGTCTCCATCTTGGTTCTACATCTGACTGAAGCTGAGGCTCCAGGTGAAACAGAGCGAGGAAGAAAACGAGTCGCTCGGCCGGTTCTGTTGTTCACGTGGATCCTTCCTCCACTTCACAGACGACTGACTCTTTTAGAAATCGTTTCTGGAGAGAGAAGACGGATCAAAACAAACTCTGTTACTCTTCTGTCCATCGCCACATCAAGCCCCGCACACATGATCTGATTGGTCCAGCAGAGTCAGATCCCAACAGAACAACTTTACTGCACAAACACTGGAAACATTCAGATCATTAAGAGTAAACGTTTCTTCTTCTACTGATAAAGCTCCTTGAGTTTAGGAAGTCACCATCCGACTGTAATGAGAGAAGAAGAATCAGGTGACTCTATGTAAACACTGCTTCATTTGAATGTGGATGTAAATGTGAGAAACAGAGACAGGACAGGACGAGACACACGGTCTGTCCTTAAAGTCAGATGTGTCTGCAGTGAGTCTGTAAAAGGAACCAAACACACTTTGTCTTTGAAGGAAATGATGGTCATCACAGACGGAGAGATAAAGACACATGACGCAGACCTTTAGGATCAGTTGTCCCAGTTTTCCAGTAACTGACGGACGAGCATCTGAGGATGGAGGAAGGGAACTCCTTCTCTCTGTGAGTTAAAGTTTGGCAGCAGCTGATTCAGTCTGGTGGATCTCCAGATCACTGTGGCTAATTACCTTCACACCAGGAATGAATGGACGCTTCACCTCCTCCATTCACTGACAGGATGGAGGAGGAGGAGGAGGAGGAGGAGGAGGAGGAAGAGGAAGAGGAGGAAGGCCTAAAGAAAACAGTTCCCACTTCTTTTCCCTCAGCGTCTGATTAAGAAAAAATCTGTGTCTTCATGTTCCTGCTGAGTTAAGAGTCTGATTCATAAGCAAACAAGAGTTTAGAGAAACACCACAAAGGTTCTAGTAACAATAGAACCAGGCCCACTCTCCATCTGGACATGTAGAGAACCAAAGAACCCAAAGTGTTCCACGTTGGGTTTTTACCATTATACATTATACAATCCAGAAGAAGACTGAGATTTCCTCCATGTTGTTCACACATGGAACTCCTCAGGAGAACCAGCCACCAAGGCATGCTATGTAGCAATGCTAAGCTAACTTTATTACCTGTAGTACCACCATTAGACCACTAGATGGAGACAAAGAACCACGAAACAGAAGCACAGGGCTCAGATTCTATCAGTCCAGTCACCATGTGGTTCATAGCTGATGTAGAATCATTGACAGACTCTAAAGATAATAAGATCAGTTAGCTGAGGCTAGCTGGTTAGCTGAGGCTAGCTGGTTAGCTGAGGCTAGCTGATTAGCTGAGGCTAGCTGGTTAGCTCCAGCTATGTGACACTTGGTATCAATAGAAAGTGTGGAGCGGAGCAGAGAGGATTGTGGGTAATGTTGTTTAGTTTTGACTGTCCCTTATATTTACACAGCTCTTATTAATTTACTAAAATATGCAAATTAATAACAAACAAACACATTTTAAATATCATGTAGACATGTCCTGTATAAACATGATGGACCACCACCCTCTCTGGTCTGAGACGTTTACTGACTCTGACATAACGCTCTGTGTCGGTGGACGTGGTTAAAGCTCAGAGCTTTATTCATAGATCACTTTTATTTAGGCAGCTGCTAATTTTAACCTTCGTAAATGTGGCCCCTGGTCACGATGCTATCATGATGCTACGATAATATCATGATGCTACGATGCTATGATGCTGTCATGATGCCACGATGATGCTATGATGCTATCATGCTATCATGATGCTACAATGCTATCACGATGCTATGATGCTATCATATGTCATGTGGCCCCTGACTCTCAAAGAAAGAGCTTGTGTTTGTTCAGGAGACGTGTCGGTGCAGTGGGGACGGTCCTGGCGTCCTCAGCGAGCTCTCAGTGTCCCTGCTGACTGAGGCCTTTGTCCTCTGAGCCTGAAAAGACGGAAACAAGCAGGAGGGAGGGAGGGAGACAACTTCACTGCTGTCTCCTCATGAGACCTGCTCCATGAGTGATCAGTGCATTTAACAGGAAGTTATCAGAGCTTTAGATTTAGTCGCTTTTATGATTCGTGTCAGAACGTGATGTTAATGCACATCTGGATTTAATTAAGAGGCAAAATTAGACCGTCTGCACACATCTGGATCGTCCTCAGTCAAATATGTGACATAAACAGAGAGTCTCCTGATGAGAAGAGGTGATGTTGTGTATGAGGTCTGTCATCCAGGGTTAGATCTGAAACTGGTGTGTCTGCTGATAGCAGCACTTTACATGGGAGCTCAGTCACTAGTGATGGTTTTAGTCCCTGTGTCTCTGCCTGCTCTCACCTGGTCTCAGCTGGTCTCTCCTGGTCTCACCTGCTCTCACCTGTTCTCACCTGGTCTCTCCTGGTCTCACCTGTCCATCCACCTGGTCTCACCTGCTCTCACCTGTCCATCCACCTGGTCTTAATGTAAATGTGTCTCCACATGCGTCCCCAGCCAGCTCTGTAGATGTGATCTCAGTGTGTGTGTCTGTAAATGAGCAGCATTGCCATCATGTGGTCAGTAGAATATTAATGGATCTCTACCTACCACTGGATCAGAACCATCAACAGCTGCTTGGTGACTTGGAGACATGATCCACATTTAGGAACCACATGGAAACACTCTCAAACAACTAAAAGACCACGACTGAGACACAGCTGTTCCACTAGACGACCGGTCAGAGGACTGATGGAGACACAGGTGATACATGCTGGGTAATGAGACACAGGTGAAGACGGAAGAACAAACAGGAAGGACAAGCTGACTACAGCACTAAAGGAAACAGTTAACAAAATAAAAGTCTGAGGACATGAGACTTCTGATTAAATGACCTGATGATCAATAAATAACTGAGTCCAGATGTGTCGTGACTCTGAATATGACTCACTTCGTGGGTTAATCCCGTTCGGACGTAATCCTCTTACATCATGGGACCGTCCCATCCCTGACAGTGGACGGAGCGATGCTCGCCTTAATCTTTGATCTGCAGCTCAACAAGCGACGGACGTTAAGCTTCAATAAATATACTGAACATTTAGTGTCGGGTTAAAGGAGGCGTAGAGGCGTCCTGGTTCTGCTCTGATTAAAACGACTGACTCAGTGGAACCAGTGACATCAGACGTTCTCTGTCTCCTCTGTGGGTTTGTCTCATGATGGTGGAAACGTTAGAAGATCAGATTTCCTCACATCTGTGATGAGGTGTTCTCAGCTCAGACTGTAAACCTGATTGAGTGGGTTCATTCAGCGTCACACTGACTGTGTTTCAGGCACAGAGTCTGCAGACAGCGGCATCGGGGACGTGGACGACCTCCCGGTTCCTCATCAGATCCGGATCAGCAACATCACATGTGATTCATTTAAGATCAGCTGGGAGATGGACGGCCGAGGCCGGGACAGGATCACGCACTACTTCATCGACCTCAACAAGAAGGAGAACAAGAGCTGCAACAAGTTCAAGCACAAGGTGAATTCAGAGAGACGTCCCTTTGTCTGTGAGTCCTCTATGAGACTAACTTTGTCTTGTCTGCGTTTGCCAGGACGTCCCAACCAAGCTGGTGGCGAAGGCCGTTCCTCTGCCGATGACGGTCAGAGGTCACTGGTTCCTGAGTCCTCGTACTGAGTACACGCTGTCGGTCCAGACGGCGACAAAACAGCCAGACGGACGCTACGGTGTCTCTCAGTGGAGTGACATCATCGAGTTCTGCACCGCAGGTCAGAGACACGAGTGTAGTGTTATGCTATCATGATGCTACGATGCTATGATGCTGTCATGATGCTACAATGCTATCATGATGCTACAATAATATCATGATGCTACGATGCTATCATGATGCTACGATGCTGTCATGATGCTACGATAATATCATGATGCTACAATAATATCATGATGCTACGATGCTATCATGATGCTACGATGCTGTCATGATGCTACGATAATATCATGATGCTACGATGCTATCACAATGCTATGATGCTATCATGATGCTACGATGCTGTCATGATGCTACGATGCTATCATGATGCTACGATAATATCATGATGCTACGATGCTATGATGCTATCATGATGCCACGATGATGCTATGATGCTATCATGATGCTACAATGCTATCACGATGCTATGATGCTATCATGATGCTACAATGGCATCATCATACTACGATGCTATCACGATGCTACGATGCTATCATGATGCTACGATGCTGTCATGATGCTACGATGCTACCATGATGCTACGATACTATCATGATGCTACGATGCTATCATGATGCTACAATGCTATCATGATGCTACAATGCTATCATGATGCTACGATGCTGTCATAATGCTACGATGCTACCATGATGCTACGATACTATCATGATGCTACGATGCTATCATGATGCTACAATGCTATCATGATGCTACAATGCTGTCATGATGCTACGATGCTACCATGATGCTACGATACTATCATGATGCTACGATGCTACCATGATGCTACGATGCTGTCATGATGCTACGATGCTACATGATGCTACGATGCTGTCATGATGCTACGATGCTACCATGATGCTACGATACTATCATGATGCTACGATGCTATCATGATGCTACGATGCTATCATGATGCTACAATGCTATCATGATGCTAAAACCTTCCTCATAAACTTGATTAGCTGAGGGTATAACCGTGTGTCTGCAGATTACTCCACCATCCACCTGAACCAGCTGCTGCATAAAGCCGAGGCCATCGCTGGCAGGATGCTGCCGTTCACCGTCTTCTACAGAAACCAGGAGAAGGAATACTTCCAACAAGACAGGTGTGTCCCACTGCTCAGACACCAGGAGCTGATGTCCACCCTCTGTCCCCTTATTTTAACCCCTCTGTGCTGTGGACAGTCCCTCTTATCGCTCCAGAGACGGTCAGTGCCGCTGCATGTTGCCGTCGGTGAAAGACAACAGCGGCAGCCATGGGTCGCCCATCAGCGGCAAACTGGAGGGAATCTTCTTCAGCTGCAACACGGAGTTCAACACAGGAAAACCACCCCAGGACTCCCCATACGGGCCGTATCGCTTCCAGGTACCTGAACACATCACGTTTATGTTTACACCTCGGCTTTCTGCAGCAACTGGATCAAAAGAAACTCTAAAAACATTCACCAGCAATTTATAGGATCATTATAGGATTCTTCAAGTAAATATTCACATAAATAATGTTCTCAGCTTAGCATTAGCATTAGCATTAGCACAGATTTCCCTGTAAATTTATTGAACGTCCATGAAGGCGGCCATTTTGGAAAAGGCTGCCAAAAGCTAGAGACTGCAGAGTCTGGATAAATCCAGCAGGGGGCAGATGTGTTTGTGATGTGGAGCAGCTGATGCAGAGCTACTGGACCGTTTGTTGTTTGCTCACAGATCCAGGCCGACCTCCTCTTCAACCAGAACACCAACCTCTACTTTGGGGATTTCTACTGCATGTACACGTCGTACCACTACGTCATCCTGGTCCTAGCTCCTGACGGGTCCAAAGGGGACGCCTTCTGTAAAGGGAGGCTGCCGGCGCTGGACAGGTCCAACAACTGCTTCCTGACCTTCACAGAGGAGGAGGAGGAGGAGGAGGGTGGAGGTGGGTCGCTGCGTTTCCGTCACGCTCAGGACGTCATCCTGGAGGTGATCTACACGGAGCCGGTGGATCTGACTCTGGGGACGATAGCACAGATCAGTGGACACCAGCTCATGAGTCTGTCCACCCTGAACGCCAAGAAAGACCCCAGCTGCAAGATCTGCAACATCAGCGTGGGACGTTAGCTTTAGCCTGTAGCCGTAGCTAACAGCTGCTAACTGGATACACCTGCTCTGTGAGGAGTGAGGAGGTCAGGGTGGACGGATGGGTCCAGAGAAACACTGGACATGGACACGGGACGCCTCCGTTCCTTTTGTGTATTAAACTGTTTTGTTTGTATTAACTTTAACCGCCTCTCTTTATTTTTGTAACCATGACGATGAATGTCAAAGTATTTATTTTAACCCTGATGTTTTTTTTGTTTTTTTTTAATTCTTTAGCTTTTTATCAAAGCTCATCATGAAAAGGCTCCTGGTCCTGGAGGGATCCTGAAGAGTTATTAGATCATTGTGTGTCAGACTGTGGCCTTCAGCAGAGAGAAGAAACTTACTGCAAATAATATAAACACAACATTTAAATAGAGAGTGAAGTTAAATAAACCAGACTGTGCTGCTTGAAAGACTTTTCTTTACTTCTTCATAAAAACATCAACAGATTTTCACACTAAAAGTCCTGAAAGTAGACGAAGAGAAACCAGTCAAACACATGAAGATGAGACAATATTACATATCATGTCCTCCTGGTGTCCAGTCTCTGCTGTGTCCTCCTCCTGGTAACAGCTGATCAGTGTTCTCCAGCAGCTTGGTTCCTCAGAACAGAACCACTTCAGTTCTGAGATGTTGGTGGGTTTCCTCACATCAACTGCTGCTTCAGGTCCAACAACAACATTTCTCTTGGATTAAGGTCAGGACTTTGACTTGGCCGTTCCTAAACATTCATCTGGTTCTTCTTTAACCGTTCTCTTGTAGAACCACTTGTGTTCTTGGTTCTCCTTGTCTTGCTGCATGACCCAGTTTCTCTTCACATTCAGCTCATGGAAACACGTTTGAACAGACGGACTCTAATCAGACCTCGAAACTAACGTGTAATCCTGGAGCTGCAACTCATAAATACTGGCTCACTTTCCTGAATAAACAAATTCATAAGTCTAATATTTCTCTTTCGTGTGATTGACTGGGTTTTATTTGTCTACTATCAAGACGTTTAAGTCATTTTTTATGAAGAAATATTGAAAACTTTGACGGATGCAGCAAGTGGGCACCTGAAACTATAAACTGGACATCAGGTTTTCATTGGAGTTTCAAGTCAGTTACTGTAGCACCACTTTTGAGATTCAACAAACAGAACAGTGAAGAACAAGACAAACTGTACAAAGTATAAATAAAATCTACATAAAATATTTACTTAGACCTTTTTCCTAACAAAACTGTCATTCGTACTTCACTGACTGATCTTATCACCTCAATGCTCATATTACAGATCAGGTCTGAGCCTCTAGTGGCTGCAAAGTTAATCAAACCACATCCAGATCCAGACTAACAATCTACTGCATGTTTGTAAATGTTTTTCATTTCCCACATGTGAAAATTGTCAAATGTATAATTGTAGCTTCATCGTATAATCAGTGTCGTGACTCTGAGAAAATGCTTCTTCTGTTGATCTGAGTTTCTCCTCCTTCTTTATCTTCTGACCAGTGACAGGAAGCTCACAGCTGACAGTCACACTTCTTCACTTCAGCAACTGACCAATCAGATAAAAGAGTCTGAGATCTTTCCTGTAACACGACATTAAACACAACCTTTTAAAATCATATTTTTATCATTTTCAGACCTAGAAAGTCGATGGAGGCGGCCATTTTGGAAATGGCTGCCAAAAGCTTCTGAGTGCAGAGCATGTATAAATCCACCAGGGGGCAGACGAGGGTCAAACTGTTTGTTAGTGAAGTGTTTTTGCAGATTCCTTTGTCTTTATTTTGTATAAAACGTATTTGGCCTTAGTTCAGTCGTCCTCCCGTCCAGAAGGAGGCGCTAACACCCGAAGCTCAACTTCCTCATAAATGTGAAACAGCAGACACAGTCGAGCGGCTGATTCTTCAAAAGTTTCTTTTATTTTGGGGAAGATTTCAGATCATGTTGACAATTTACCAAAGCAGTTTCCTCTCGTGATATGAAAACGCTCCAGAATACCCACAATTCCCTCGTCGCATATTAGCTCTGATTCAGTTTAACGTGTTTCTGCTTTAAACGTCAATTAACGGCGGCAAAGAGAAGTCAAACATCCCTCTGTACAAACAAACAGTGTCTGGATGTTCCTTCTGTTCCTGGTATAAAAATAACATCTAAGTGCTTGACACACTTTAATACTGTCTCTGTTTTGGCATGTTCACAGCTCGATGGCGGCGTGTGTCCTACACTGTAAAAACATTCAGACAAAAACATAAGAAGTTAAAACTCGCCACTAGGCGGTGCCTCAGCGGTCACCATTTACAATGATGGCATTTTTTAAAATTATTTTTCAGATCTAAACTTTGAAAACATTTTTTTTTTCTTGCAGTTTTCAGACTTCAATCACATTTTAATTTTAGCTTATCCTATATTATATTATCGTTGCCATGACGAAGCATGTGAAAGCTTTAGTTACCTTTAACCCAGTGTGTTTGTCTGTGTTAACAATAGTTTATTAACTGAGATCTTTTAGTAACTGTACAAAGAGGAATATAAAGCACACTGGTCGAAAAGTGGAAACTACAGCACACACAATGTGAAGCTGGAAATTCAAAAACATCCGTATCATTAAAATTAAACTAGTATATGATTAAAAGCAGAATGGAAACAGAAGCTGGAAACTGGATCTGTTTGAACAACGTCATCTCCTCGTCTCCTCTTCTTCTGCAGTGGTTTAATGGTTAAATTTATCTTTGATCTGATAAAATTTCTCATTAATTTTAAATAGAAAACCAAGTGAAGACTTTCTGCTTACATTCAGAAGGTTTGTGCTGAGTAGTTTTCATCAGTGTGTCAGTGTGGCAGTATTATATTCTTTTTCTTGCAACAAAGCATTTTATATTATATTGTGAAAATAGGAAACAAAAAGCAAAGTAAGAAAATATCAGTTTGACAACATCAGCAAATACAGAAACTGAGCATCCTAAAAACTTCTCCACTAAAACCAGCTTCTCGACTCCAACGCTCAGGCGTTTGATCACAGGATTCCCTCAAAGCCTTTTGTCTTTAGTTAACTCCTCAGTGTAAGCAATCTGACGACATACACAATAAATTTGCAGATTAAATGGTGTTAATCCGCCTTTTCATAGCCTCTCAGGGTCCACTAGAAATATTGCAGCTTTTTTCCTGTATTTGCTGGTGCGGTCAAACTGAAGATGACATTTACATGATTTGTTTTGTTAAGTTGCAGACAGAAAGCACTGCACTAATCTGACGCTGTATTCAGCCACAAAGCACATCTCCACTGTTTGTAGAATAAAAACTCATCTTAAAATCCCAGACGTCACATTTCACTCATCAAACTTTAGTTTCCTCTGAAAACACAAAGAGTTTCGCTGACAGCTACACAATAAGGCAAACCTGTGCATTTGATAAAAACTACAAATCCCAGATAACTCTGAGAACCAATAATGTTGTAAACAAACTAGAATATAAACTGATCAAAACATTAATTCCAGCCAATCACAGGCTGTTCGCCCACGACTTTGTCAATCATGAAGCAGAGAAGAATGAAAACATGGTTCAGACGAGACGAAGACAGACAACGTGAAGAGAAAGACGAGGGATTTGTTTCAGGGCGACTGACGTTTCCCAGCGACGGTTTTCATAAGGTTTCACAGAGTTTCTTCAGTCTGTGTCTGCGGTGGTTCTGTTTCCTGTAGAAACTGAAAGCTGCATTCACACTAGTCAGCTTTGGATTTTAAGAAAAGTCACTGAGGGAACAGAAAGAACGGCAGCGATGATCTGATCAGATCTGGTTTCATGAAGGTTTAAAATGAGCGGACTAGAAGGACGAGGGCTGGAGGACTCAGAAATGGGATCTAGGACAAGAGAAAGTAGGACTAGAAGGACTAGGATAGGAGAAGTAGGACCAAGAGGACTAGGACCACAAAAATGAGCACTAGGAGGACTAAGAGGGAAGGACTAGGACAGGATTACCAGAATAGGAGGACTCGGACAGAAGCAGTAGAACTAGGAGGACTAGGACTACAAAAACGAGCACTAGGAGGACTAGGAGATGAGGACTAGGACAGGAAGTCCAGAACTAGCAATACAAAGACTAAGAGGACTAGGACAGGATGACTGCAGTAGGACATGAGGTCTAGGAATGAGAACTACAGGAGGATTATGAGGGAAGGACTAGGACGGGATGACTAGAATAGGAGGACTTTGACAGAAGCAGTAGAACTAGGAGGACTATATGAGGACTAGGACAAGAAGACTAAGTGTGACCAAAGCAATGGACTAAAAACATAAACAGATTTTTTACAGCGTACTAGCATGAATGCAGCTATGAGAGTTTCCCTCTTTGGAAACCGCTGTCCTAGAAAACGCCGTAGCCGTCGGTGTGGCGCGCCGCCACAGCGAAGGCGGGGTAGCCCTCATAGGTGGTGTAGGCCGTCAGGTCTTGACCCAGAGATACCGCCTGCTTCAGCTGGGAGGCCACCGCCGACGACGCAGGGCTCGCCAGAGTGTAGCCTGGAGGGAAACAAACCCACAACCTCTCATCAGATTTACTCAGTGGTAGCTTCAGACGGTCGCTGGTGAGTCACATGACTCCTTCTCTCATCTGTCGTCTTTGTTTCTGGGCGTCAGGTGAGAGTCTGTTAGTTGAGAGTTGGTCGGCTTTGGGTACGGACCTTCACATACCTGGGAACGCTACTGAGGCCACAGCAGCTGCAGTCGCACAACCGGCGTCGGCAGCGCCATCTGTCTGCAGGCCGAGCGTCTGCAGGGCGTACTCAGCCGCGTGGACCTTAGCTTCTTCTACAGCAGCGCACAGTTTAGACGGTGTGAAGGGATGACTGCAGAGAGACATGGACATCATGGAGTCAACGGGTCAGAAGGACTACAGGAGGACTACAGGAGGACTAGGACATGGAGGACGTACACGTTGGGGTTCTGAGTAGCCAGTGCTGGGATGGTGATCTTATAGAGGAAGAGCTGTCTCTGGTCTGGACTGATAGCTGAGTGGAGCTGGTAGACAGGATGTCCCCAGTTATTCTTCTGACATAGTTCCTCCAGAACCTGAGGGACAAGGACAGAGACAGCCATGTTCTGACCATAGAACAACATCGTGTCCAGCTGTCCATCATTTACGTCAGTCTAAGTTTATGGAGTTTCTGGTGTTGTTAAAGGACACCTGAAGTTGAAGGACAGATGGTCCTCATGATAACCAGATTTCCAGGGGTTCAGGTGTGTCCTCGTGCTCAGGTGTGTCCTGTTACCTGTGGTGCTGGTTTGATGCCGGTGGCCTTCAGGCTCATGCCGGCAGGATTCATGGGGGTCAGCTCCATGCCCGGCAGGAGGTCGTACAGCTTCTCCTCTGACTGCTTGTCCGCCTTCATGCCATAGGAGCCACCGCCGCCGCCACCTCGGCCCATGGCTCCTCCCCCGGCAGCGTAGGCCAGGTAGCCCCGCCCACCTAGCCCCCTCACCCCCGCTGCCCCTACAGGTACAGTCATGTAAATTTCTACAGGAGATCGAAAAGGTAGTGAAATCAATCAAATCACCGGAAATCAACCGGGGAAGAAGAAGAAGAATCACACAGTCAGACAATTATCCAATCAGAGTCAACACAGAGGTAACAACGGCAACAGCACACACCTGTCCTGCTGCAGGATTATTACCTGGATGATTCTTTGTTTTATTTTTTAAATCTTTACAGCGTTCCATACATCAGTCTGCGTTTGATTCAATTCATCTGATTTTAAAATAGTGATTCTGATTCAGCTCAGCTGGACGTTTATGTGCAGATTGTAAAAAGATCGTCCTCCATGTTGGAAATACAACGTCACCGCTGTCCGTGAAAACCTCCTGACTGCCGTGAGGCTTTACCTTGTACTGGATGTGATAACTGGATTGGTAGATTTTTGGGGGGTGGGGGGTTTCAATGGACAGCAGCTGCTTAAAATCTGCAGGTAAACTACTGAAGGATGTCTGTGAGGGGAGCTCAGACTCACAGTTTGTAAAATTTATGAACATGACATATCCTGAAACAGCAGGGCGACAGGTCCATGAGGACACTATCAATATTTCTAGCTTGTGAACTTGAGCACTCCTCACAGCACTGCTTTTTATCTGATGGTTTCGTTTTTTAGGGGTTTACAACAAAACACATCCTCACCTCTAACGGATGGCGTCCTGATCAGACCTCTACCTCCAACGTTAGCTTTTGCTGCTGGGAATCGGAACTGCCCCGGTATGGCGGCGTACGCCTGAGGGGCATAAAAAACAGGCGCACCCAGGTACGCCGCCGAGGGGTCGTACACCTGAAAGAGAAACGAGGGCATTTTGAGTCAGATCAACATGATTCTCCATCAACTATGAACCACATGGTGACTTACCTGACAGAATCTGAGACCTGTACCTCAGTTTTACGCAGTCTTTTGTCTCCATCTAGTGGGCTAATGGTGGTGCTACACATAACAAACCCATCTTGTATGGAGACCTTTATAACGATATGTAGCATGCCTTGGTGACAACAACCCAGTCTTCTTGTGGATTGTATAATGAGCTTAATGGTAGAATGTGATGATGTCCAGGAGACATAAAATGTCCAAAGGTTGAATTGTGTGGACATTGTCTCCTGTAGTGGAATCAGTAGGATTTTGGAGCCAGATTCACTTTCAAGAGGTAAAAACCCAACGTGGAACACTTTGGGTTCTTTGGTTCTCCACATGTCCAGATGGAGAGTGGGCCTGGTTCTATTGTTACTGGTTCTATTGCTGAATGAGTTCAGTGGCGTCTCTGTACATGATATCCACTTCAACAACACTCTTGCATGACTTCCACAAACCTTGGTGTCATAGTTGGTGATGTGACTGCGGTCCTACCTGTCCCAGGGTGTAGGCTGTGTAGTCGGTCTGCAGCAGAGAGCCTCCTCGTCCTCCGGTCCCTCTGGTGTAACGAACATAACTGTCCTTGTCCACGGGCTTGGCCAGAGTCACCTCGATGGGAGACCCGTCCACTATCTATGGACGAGGAAGAGGAGACAGTTCATCTGTAAATGTCAATGATGTTTCTTAAGGGTTGGTCGTATTTCCACAAATGAATGTAGCCTGTCTGAGCAGCTACCGATCCATTTGTGTAAACCAATGCTGATGCTAATCAACTGAAGCTGAGAAGGTTTGAAGCAGATTTTTGGTACGGCCCGTTTGGGTAAACTCTCCAAATGAGCTATTTTAGATCTAGAAAGGTGACTGTCTTGTAGCTGCTGACCTTCCCGTTGAGAGCGTTCATGGCGGTGATAGCATCTTCTCTCTGGGTGAAATGGACGAAGGCGTAATCTCTAATCTTCTTCACTCGCTCCACTGCACCTGTAACACAAACATCACTCCCTTCAGGATCTTCCAGACGGTTTCAGAGGTGTCCTCTGTGCTGTGTGGTGAAGTCGTACCTGGCTTGACGCCGTTGAACTCCTTCTCGATGGTCTCCTCCGTCGTCTGCAGCATCAGGTTCCTCACATACAGGATCTTGACAGTAGCCATTGTGTCCTCGTCAACCTCCACCTCAGGCTCTGCCCAGTCCACAGCGATCGGATGACCCCAAAGTTGGATACGACCTGAGACAGACAGGGAGGCATAGACAGGTGAGTCTATGCCTCCTAATGCTAATACTGCACCACCCTCCCTCAATAAAACAGTTTCTCTTCTCAGGTTTTTAATCAGAGAAATATTTTCACTCAGTAAAAACAGAGAGTCAGATAAGAGACAGACTGAGATACGCCTGATCACCGTGATCACATTACTCCTGTCAAACAGGTGTTATCTTATCATGGAGCCCGTCAGAGCTCGTCTTCTATTGGTCACAGTGACGTTTGCTGTGATTGGCTGCTGATAACGTTGTCTTACTGTCAGCCCAAAGAAGACTTTGTCATCTTTTATTGTTTAATTTTATGAGGGGCTGGTCATCAGACTGATCTTGATTTCTAGATTTCATATCTACATCTCAACAGAAACTGAACTCAAAGATGAAGCTTGACCTGGCAGCAGTTTGCGGCGGGCCATGGCGGCCGCTCGGTGACTCTCGTATTCAACAAAGGCAAAGCCTCGGTTCTTGGATTTGTCGGCAGCGCTCGGGTACACGATGACGTCTACTACCCCGTCGGTAACCTTCCTCATCTCTGACAGGATCTCCTCACGTTTTTTGGTTTTGGGAATCCCGCCAACAAAGAGACGGCAGTTATCAACGCTGGCACAGACGCCAAGGAGGCGGCCATTCCTGAGAGACAGGAAGGAAATAAAGTTTAATTAAAGAGCATGAATTATAATGGCATCTTACAGGTATGATGCTTAGAGTTATGGTTGAGATAGTGTGTCTCTGGCAAAGGGTTGTTGCTACGATCCTAGGATGTTGTTCAGTTGTTGAGAGTAGGTTCCTGGTCATAATCAGGTGATGATGTACCTGATCTCATAGTTGTTGAGCTGCTTCATGGCGGTTTTAGCCTCCTGTTTGGTGCTGAAGGTGACGAAGGCGTAACCTCTGTTGTTCCCGTTGAAGTCCATCATCATCCTCACCTCGTAGATCTTTCCAAACTGAAGCAATGAAAAGGGAGATGACTTTGATTCACTGTGTTTTATGACCTGGATGACTGAGAACCCAGATCAGAAACCTACACTCCAACAAAAAGTATTCAAGGCTGAGACAAGTCAAAAACAAGACACTCCTGAAGACTCCAGAGTAGTCCAAGACGTCCTACATCTGACACGTCAAAGAAATCTTTAATTCTTTGACCCAGAAGTGTCTCAGGTCAAATAACCCTCAATGTTTAGACACATTAGACGTTTCGATGTCATCATGAGTCAAAGTTAAAGTAGAGTTTGGGGAAGTCCAGGTCTAAAAAACGTCAAATTCCAAAGAGGTGGACAAAGAGTCTGAGGTGAGTCAGATTCTAGATTAGGACCTTCTAGATTAATAAGAGGATCTTCAAACCAATAATCTCTCACCTTCTCACACAGTGGAACCAGTTCGTCTTCAAACAGATCTCTTGGTAGTTTCCCTACAAAGATCTCGCTGCCTCTCTCTGGAGGCGGGCCGTCCCAGCCAGGCGGTGGGCCGCCATACCGCCGCTGCCCGTTCTCCTGAAGGACACGAGCCAAAGAACACGGAAAACATTTAGTAGCAGTAAAGAAATGCCTTTTATCAACAAGCAGGTCATGTCCGGTTCCTCTCACCTGTCGTAGCTGGTATCCAGTCCGCTGCATGAGCGTCCGAAGCGCCGCCTCCTTCGGTGTCCCCACCAGTCCGTCCCCGCTTGCTTTCTGATTGGATTCCATTGGGTGTGATTGACAGCGATAATGTAAATCAGGGAAATTAGGGGTGCTCACTGGAAGACAAAAAAAAAAAACAACGTCATCAATTATGTTTTTACCTTTCAGTCTGTTGCTGCCTCCACTTACAAACAGGACGTAACATCTGCAGCCATATTTAGCAGACAGTCACTGTCATGATGTTTGGTTTCCTGTTTTATTTTCTCTTGTGTTTAAGTTTTACTTCCTGCCTTCTGTCTTTTCTCTACAAACCTGTGTCTTGTTGCTCAGTTAGTTCTTCATATATAATAATAATAATTATTATTATTATTATTATTATTATTATATATACTATATATATTGTCCTGCCTCTGCTTTCGTCTTTTCCTTCTCATCACTACTCATGCTCTCTGGTTGCTTCTCCATTTAACACTTAACAGTAATGACATATACTGATCTCCACTAAGGCAGCTTATTTTTCCCTTACACTGCTCATGTGCAGTTTCCAAAACCGTTGTCAGCTTCCAAAGGTGTCCTTCCCATCTGTGTCCACCTGAGACAAACCAGTCGTGTCCTGCAGTTCACAGGACATTTCTTTATTTGCTCAGATGCTGAAACTAACAATCCCAGCTTTTAGTCTCTGTCCTGATGAGAATGTGAGTCCACACTGAGACTTGTGTGTCTTCGCTGAGCGGCTGTTTTCCGAACAACAGATACGAGTCGTGTTTTGAAGCGAGCAGCAGAGAGGTCAAGGTCTGTCCACTAATCATTGACAGAGACTGTGGACGGTCTGCAGCATGACTGTTCACACTGTCCAAAAACAAGCTGAAACAAGAGAAACTGGACTCGTAGGGTTTCTTGCAGTAGCTTCTACTTTTTGAAAGTCGTTGCCCACCTAAAGCATCTCCAGGTTCCTGATAAAAACCCAAACTCTCCACCAGACATTTAGAGTTAAACACCTAGAAGAAATGTTTTCTAGAAACACAAGTCCCTGAAATAAAAAACATTCCATCAAACAAAACAGAACTCAACCCAGAGGTTCTAGGTTCTAGTCCCCATGCTAAGATGTACATGTGCTATGATGGTTGTTGCTATATATGCTAAAAGATATCTAGGATTTTTACGGGGCACCAAACAGTTGCTTGGTTTTCTTGTTCTAACTATGCACTCCTGCCTCAACCTAAACCCTGAGACAGTCCAGGTGGACGAGATAAAACGTCCGGTCGCTGTGTTTCAGAATGGAAATCCACTCAGACAGTAAACAGTTAAAATAACTTAAGGTTTGCTTATAACTGAAGGTTTAGACTGAATCATCAAATCATTTCAAACACTCAACACCTTCATTTGTGTTTTAAACGTTTAGACCAACTGAAAGAGAATCATCTTTACTCTCAGAGACTGGTGTCTGTCATTCATTTAGAGAGTAATCAGAATTAAAAGCATTCATTTTAAAATTTCATTCTTTTAAATTCTAAGTAGTAATTCTAAACTTGTGATTAAACCTTGATAAATTTGACAAAGTGACATAAAGTGACATTAAGAAATGTAGAGATGAACAAAAACTGAAATACTGAAATGGAAAATCTAAATAAATTATAAAATAGTTTGACCCAGAATTATACCTTAAAATAGTTAAGACTAAAATTGATCACTGTAGAACGATCGTGTGCACACATCATTTAGACAAGAAAATCTAAAAAGCAAGAAAAATCAGAGTAAAAACTTATTCATTAACTGTCAGTTTGTGGTTATCATCAGTGTTTTAGTCATTTTTAAATGAGGTGAGAGGATTCAGAAGGTAACAATTTAAATTTAATATATTTGATATATATTAATATATTTAGTCTGAATTATGTGACAATCTGTTTAGCTACTAATTTAATAAGTGTATCATGGAGTTTATTTTTAGTTTAGAAAAACAACACCACAACCATCGCACCTGAACGACGTCTCTACGTTCTAATCTCTGTCAGTCAGACACGACGTGAGCAGATTTCTGAAAACACAACAGCCCTATGGTTTATCTAATCAAGTTCCAGGAAGACGTCCAGAATGAGGAACAAGACGTTAAATTATGGCAAAGGCATATAAAATGACTGCTATAGATATGAACTAGGGCTGCCAAAGTAAACGCATTAATAACCCACATTTCTTCTAACCCACCACAGCAGAAATCAGGAGGTGATCAAAGCAGCAGTAAGTAAGCAGAATCTGAGCAGTGTGGTCACAGTTAATAAGTTCACCCTGCAGAGAGCAGGTTTATTAATCGCAATCAAAAACTTTAACTATTAAAAGCCCAGATAGCAGAACTACAAATATAAGCTGTCCGTGCATGGTATAGGTATTCTCCTGGTGATACGGACAAACTCAGAGATGAATTCTATCGGAGATAAACTCAGGTTTGTTAAATGGAGACGGTTGTCTTCACAGAACTAGAGTTTCCTCAGTAACCATCGCCATCCTCCTGTAACGCCTCAAAAATGTGCTCAAACCCACTGAGATAATAAATAAATCCCTTAATTAATTACACAATTAACCAAATGAGACTTTAAGATTTCAGATTTCAAAACATCAGATGTCTGCACCACATCCAAACTATCTGCACACCTCATACATTTTAATGTACGATCAGTTTACACTGATACAGACCGACAATATGCATCAGTAAAATAAACTTAACCTGAACAACAGATCATTAGGAGTCAATAATAGTTTTCAAGTCTTGATAAAAATAAAAAAGTTCAGCAAGGACTTTGGATCCTTTTAGATAATAACTTTAAGTTTACCAGAATTTACCAATCGTTTTGTTTAAAGTTGATCTGAGAGTCTGCTGGTGGAAAAACAGGCAGCTGAACTCAGTAACCTGCTGGTGAAATCCACCAATCAGTGCTGCAGACCGAGGGGCGTTGAACACAATCACAGCCGGTGCTTTGTATCAGGCTGCCAGTGAAAGCTTCAGATCAATACCTTCTTTGAAATTCTCAGCATTTTTTATTATTCGGTTGAACAGTTACCGCCGGGTTGTCTTTGTTGTTGGCCCACAGGCGCCAAGAAGGAAAAACAAATTTTAACATCACGACTCTTAAAGCATTCCCGTGTTTTTCTTTTTCTTTCCACCTTGTAGAACTAACCAGCCACAGCAGACAGTCCAAATTAGGTCAAAAGATTAATTCATGTTAAGTATGGAAATAATGCGATCAATTAAAATTTTTAATCTAGTCTATATTAAGTTAAAAGAGATATTTTAGGTGAGATTAAATCAAGTCAAAGTTTATTTCTAAATCACATTTAAAAACGAGCTCAGCTGAACTAAAGTTCTGTTCAAGCAGAAAAAATACAAATAAATCAACGGATGAATGTGAGGCTAAAAAAGGCAATAAAACATATAATAAAACAAAACTAACACTGTCAATAAACACTGTGTTTGCTTAATAAAATCCAAGATGACTTGCTCCACTTTGGCTGAAGGCCAGTAAGAAGAAGAAGTGGGTTTTCAGCAATGATTTAAAATGCTCCAAACTCTGCTTTGATATAAAATGGTCGGCTGTTCCAGAGTTTGGAGGCCGCCACCGTAAAGGCTCTATGGCCTCTGTGTCTGATCCTGGATCTAAGGAGGGCCAGTAGCAGCTGGACTAAGTAGTTCAGACAGGTAAGATGGTGCCCGGCCTTTAAAAATGTTTAAAATGAATCCTAAAATGGACTGAAAGCCAGTGTAGGGATGCCAGTATTGGTGTAACGTGGCGTCGTCCCTTTTTCACAGTTGAAAGGTGCGCTACTGCAGATTTATAGTAATTTAAAGTAAACAATAAAGAAAATGACTTATATTGCATCATAATTCATTTCTTTGGTGAGTTATGATTCCTTCTGATATGAAGCTGACAGTTAACCAGCAGACACTTTTAATCCATTTAAAGAGACCACACGTTAACTCTTTATTTATTAAGGAAAGCTGGCCCAAAAGATGAACAATATCAAAGACCATCCATCCATCCATTATCTACTGCTAATCCTTTGGAGGGTTGTGAGGGGGCGGAGCCTATTTTAGGTGACACTGGGTCAGAGTTGGTGTTGGACAGGTCATCAGTCTGTCACATGTCACAGAAAGTCAAACAACTATCGAAGCTGCACTGTAGATATTTAATTGACCAGTGGTTAAATAAGTTTCAGCATCGTCTGCATAAAGGCGAATATACAGATCGTTTGATGCCAAGTTTTACTGTTACACATTTATTTTCAGGAAGGAAATTGTTCTGGACTCTCTCTGTTGGGAACTGATTCTGCTCCATTAAAGATCTGCTGGACCAATTAGATCATGTGGGCGGAGCTTAATGTGGTGATGGACAGAAGCGAACAGTAGTCATACGCGTCATCTGATTAATCGACTGTCACAGGAAATAAATTTCATTAACAGCGATAACAAGGATACGACAGGATGTATACTGTTTGTCTCCATGTGAAACTCATTAACCAACATTAACTGTCTCTTAGGCCACAACTGTTTAAATCAGAAGTTTAATGAATAAAATATATTTAACACAAATTGTTTCTTCATCTACATCATTTAAAATGATTTTAAAAAACTTCTTGTTTTCTTCTGGATATATTTAAATGTTTTGTTGATGTTTTCTTGCAGATGGATTTAATTTATAAACTTCATCTTCTGAAAATTAACCGAGACATAAAAATGACCGTTCATATTTAAATGTTTTCAGGTTTGTTTGTTTCCTGCTTCATCATAATAGCACCATGATTCAACCTTTATGTTACAGCAATAAAACGCTGCTTTATAATTAAAATCACATCTGAATGTTCATCTAAACTTTTCACATCTGGGCTCAATTAATAAATCATTGTTGGAATATAATTATTAAGTGATTATGATGTTTCTTTATGGAATAAATTATTTTCTTAGCCTTAAACTATGTAGAGCTTATAAAGATCTGCATGAATTAAATTAAATTGTCACTTACTTTTAAAACAAAGGCTTTACTGTTAAATAAAGGATGGAGCGTTAAAAGCTGTGAGTGCATGAAAATCCATAATCAAACTCATGTTAATTAATGACTGATTTTAAACCACTTATGTTTCAGTGTATTTCTATTAGTATTTCTACTTTTACATGTATCTGCTCGTCGTCTGCAACGTTTAAACATTTAAATTGTTAACATGAACTGAACTTATTCTGTGTGTATAGAGGCTTTTACTGTTTCTCTGAATGACACAAACAGTGGAACAGACTCTCTCTCTCTCTCTCTCTCCATTATAAAGACACATTAACTCCGGTCGGCCTGTTTGCTCAGTTAGCTGCTTTTAGCCACTCTGATGCTCAACAGACACCAGCGAAGAAGAAAAAGAAGAATAGAAGAAGAGGAGTCCAGCACCACTGCTTTCTTCCTGAGGAAATTCCAATTTAAAAAAACGTAATTTGTAGGAAAAGCAGGAAAAACTCACCTGAGCAATTTCAGAGATCACCTCCCTCCGATCAGAGCTGTGTCATTCTGAACTCAGTGTGTTGTCAGGGTCCTGTGTGTGTGTGTGTGTGTGTGTGTGTGTGTGTGTGTGCGTGTGTGTGTGTGTGTGTGTGATCACATCATATCAAACTCCAAAGGTTCACTGTCTTGGTGTTAGCTTTACGAGCCGCTCAGCGTTAATGTTTAACCTGCTGCTATCTGTGCAGACACACACACACATGCAAATACACACACACACAGCCATCAGGACTCCCTCTGTCTCTGTTTTTATCACGTTGTGGGGACCAGCTTTCCATGGTTTATTAATGCTGTGGGGACAGTTCCCCATGCAACGTCATGGTTAGGGTTAATATGTCAGTGGAGCGTCCTCACGGAGATAGAAACACAACTGTGTGTGTGTGTGTGTTTGTCAGGAGGCCTTTGACCAACACTCATGATCTGGATCAGAGGTCTCTTCACCTGCAACACAAACCAAAAAAAAAACACCGCCAAAATAAAAGGTCCCCTCTAGTTTTAGTTGTACCTCCTTTATCTGTGACTCCAGCTCATCCTCTGTCTCATTGTTTCTCTGATCTTCTCCAATGTCTCCAGATTTGTCTCCATCCAGTGTTTCATTCATTGTATTGATGATGGAGAGTCTGACCACTGCTCAAAGCTTCTCCAGCTCATCCCAAAGATTCTCAATGGGGTTAAGGTCTGGACTCTGTGGTGGAACAATCCATCTCATGCTCCCTGAACCACTCTTTGACAATCTGAGCCCCATGAATCCTGACATTCTAGTCTCTTACTGATAATTTAGAAGCTTTTATTGTGAAAAACAGCTTCTTTGTCTGGGATGTCCCATTAACACCCAAAAGTATGTGGACAGACTTGGAGCGTTCAATGGACTTTGCAGTGTTGAAGAGATGTATGTATTAATTCATCTACACGTTTAAATCCTGTTTTCAATGAAAACACAATAAACAGGAAATGAAATGATGAGATCAGATACACGAGTTTACATCAGATCTTTACTGATGATGAGGAGGAGATGTCTCCACTCCTCCGTCTTTCCTGTCCACATGGTTTCCAGCTTGTTTTGTCTTTTCCAGCTGAAGCTCTGCAGCAGGTTGTAATGATAACCACTAACCAGCAGGGGGCGCCACATGACAGCAGGAGTCATCTGATAGACTCCATGATGAAGGTCTCAACTCTGCAGAGAATCAACTTTAAAACAATCAACAGAAGGATAGAAGCTTCTTCTCCTGACTGACCTTTGACCCTCAGGTGTCAGATTAATAATCATCTGTCAGTATTTTATTTTAAAGTCTCTTCATCAGCACATAAACATCTGGAGTTTCCTCCTTCCTTCATCTAAACCCTCCAGCCCTCCATCCACCCTGGCCTCCTCCTCCTCCTCCTCCTCCTCCTCCTCCTCATCATCATCATCAGTCACATGACACATTTAGCTTCATTCATTACAGGAAACTGACCTGAGTCTGCTTTTATATGAGGCATGGATCAATATGAGATCAACCTGATCACTTAACTGGTGGAGGAGGAGGAGGAGGAGGAGGAGGAGGAGGAGGAGGAAGAGGAAGAGGAGGAGGAGGAAGAGGAGGAGGAAGAGGAGGAGGAAGAGAGGCAGAAGTGGAGAGGGGGGAGGAAGATGAGGTAGATCATTAAACATAATTTATTGGAGGTAAATAAAAAGTTATTTTTCATGTTTGTGAACAGCAGATGAAGCTAGTCTGTGATTGGTTTATAGTCCTCATGGAGAAAATGACTCGTTTAGGTTCGTTGTCAAACAGCGAGAACTCAGAGGAGGACAGAAGGACAGGTGAGGAGGAGGAGGAGGAGGAGGAGGAGGAGTTGAGGCTGGACAACTTTCTCGGTGACTCTCTCTCCGTTCAAGCTCCGCGTTAAACTGATTAAACTAATGAAGGTGATTAAATGTGAACCGGATCCGCGGCTCCTCGTCCTCCGGGACTCTCCGCTCCCTGGATCGTCTCCACCGGCTCCGCAGCGTCTCTGCTCCGCGTTTATCTTCACGACCACGGACGGATCCAGGTCCCGGATTCACTGAACCCGGTTTCACGCCTTCTCTTTTCCCTCCTTCTCTCCTGTGGACTCCGAGATCAAACCGAGAAAAGTGATTTTTCTTCTGTTTGCGTTTCTTCAGATTCCTGCAGCTTTGTGTCGTCGCTGTGTGTTTTATTTTATTTTATTTTATTAAACCAGAGGAAGGTTTGTTTTGTGCTTTCTAAACTCTTTAAGGATGAGATGTGACCTGATGTTTTTAATGCACCATCCAGAGTCTGGATTCATCTCCACAGACTCACTCTAAACTTTAACCTGCAGCTTCAGGATTAGTTTCTCTTTTATTTCTTGGAGGATTTTTGGTGAATTTCAGCTTCTCTTTAGGATGATCATTTTTTGAAGACGCTTCTCCTAAATCACTTTAAATTATTGGTTTGTTCTTAGAATATTTCTGTATATCTGAACAGAACTCATGGGATTTTAAAGACAACAGTTGAAGATCCAGGTAAAACTCTTTGATAAACTCTAAGGGTTCATGTAGATCCTTTACAGAAACTCTGTAACTGGGAGAACTGCAAAGAATCTGTTGAAATAAATTCTAAAGTCCATCTACAACTTGCAAAGATTCACCGGGAAGATTTAGGAAATGTTGTAAATCCAGGAAACAGCTTGAAAAGCTTAAATTAGGACCGTGAAGAACCTTTATGAAGATTTGATGAGAAATCCTACCAGAAGATTATGACCAAGATTATGTAAACAGACCTTGAGGAACCTCATAGGAATCTCAGGGACCCACAAGACCACAAAGAAATCAGGGTGCAGCCAAAGACCTTGAATAGCTGTGGAGTCCTTTAGTGAACCTCCTGAGAAGGTCTGAAGACCACAGAACCCTCAACAGAGGAACTCCAGAGAACTCCTCAGGGACCCCCTAAAGGATCAATGGGAACCCTGCGGGACCTTCAGTACGCTCTGCAGGAGAAGATCGAGGAGCTCCGTCAGCGTGACGCCCTGATCGACGAGCTGGAGCTGGAGCTGGACCAGAAGGACGAGCTGATCCAGCGGCTGCAGAACGAGCTGGACAAGTACCGGTCCGTGATCCGGCCCGCCACCGCCCAGCAGGTCCAGGCCCAGCAGAAGAACCTCGTCCTGCAGCCGGACCAGCACCGCAGCAAGAGGCAGGCCATCTCCGCCGAGCCCACCGCCTGTAACATCAGCGACCTCAGCCACGTGACCCTGCCTTTCTACCCCAAGAGCCCACAGTACGTAAACCAAACAATGTACTCGTTTGAGTTATGACGTTTCTTGACTCTTTATTTGTAAAGATTTTCAAACATGTAGATGTAACAAAGACATCTGGACATGTTGGGTTTCTTGAAGACATTCATCATTAGGAGTTTTTGACCAAACTTGAACTTTTGACTTTTGTGTTTGACTTAATTTTAAGTGTTAATGACTGAATGTTTAGTAGAACCAGACAGCTGGAGCGTGGTGTGAACCAGGGGATCTCCTAGACTCCAGGTTTGTCCTGTGAGTCTTTGGAAGAGCCCTGACCTGCTTGTTGAAAACCCCAAGGCTCAGAAATTGGTTTTCATGGATACATGTTTTCTCTTGCGCGGCCGGTTAGCTCAGCTGGTTAGAGCGTGGTGCTAATAACGCTAAGGTCACGGGTTCGATCCCCGTACGGGCCAACTGACTTTTAAGAACCACTCAGTAAACTAGACTCCATTAACTCGTGTACCTAATGAACTGGAGTCTGTTTAAACCATTATGGAGAAAAAATTCAAATGAAGTGTATGACCACTGTCACGTTCTACACCACTTTAAGCCCCGCCCACACCACCTGATTGGCCAGGATCAGGTCACATCACAGTGGACCGATATTTTTATTCAGAACAGAAACATTAATGTTTGAAAGTTTTAATGCGACGCCAGCCGCCACTGCTTACAGAAAATAATGAGTTTGGAGATTCTTCTCTCCGGTAGAATCTCATCACGGTTTATTGGTCCCAGTTTTCCGACTTCAACGACACACCAAAGAAGAATGAAAGAAATGAAATGCATAATAATAATTTCACAAGGGGACAGTCTCCACAGATGAAATGAGTCTTTCATGTCTTATTAAACATCTTGTTCTTCCCCCTGCATCATTCATCTTTGGGTTTTGGATTCACATTAACAACTTTTGAGCCAAATATGGAAACAGTGTTGTTGGTGACAGCTGGTAGCAGGTCGGCCTGTTGGTGACGGCGCTTTTCATAAACAGAGCAAGTTACTGGCTGGTCTCCATGTTTGTAGTAAGTCTGTTTGCAGGGTTGTCCACCAGCGGTTACTGAGCAGTGGTTGAGTTTGTTGTCTGGCTGTTAGAGCCTTTGTCGCTGGTTTAGATGGGACGGTAGCTTTGTGCCAGGGACCAGTTTAGGATGCCTAAACAATAAGTGGATGAATATGATTGGTTGGAGTAACTCTGTGGCGTAGACGTAGACATGGGACGATTTATGATAATTTAAAGTAGCAAGGTCAAGTTTAAATTGAATAGTTTGCTGAATAGTCTTTGTATTAAGTCTGAATTATCAGTATATGTTCATATTTTCATACACCTCAAGGAAAGGGCTAATGAGATTTAACTCTCTAAATAAACTAATAGTCTCCATAATTAACTTCATTAATGGGAGGTTTACTTTTGTCTGAAATATGAACCTTATAATTATTCCCAGACTAAACGATTCATTGATTTATTTGCAGAATTATTGTGCATTCCACAAACAGAGTGTGACACTATATCTGCCCACGGAGAATTAGATCAGATTAATCCAACAATTAATCCTCACTGGTAGAGTAACCCTCTTCTCAGGTTTACGTAACGATGTGTAGCCTCTGTTTCCTGAAGCGATGAGCAGCAGCAGGTCGTCTCTGCTCAAGACACATCTATATGAACATGAACATGAGCTCAGACTCTGGATGGATCTGCAGACTAACTAACTAAAAGATCAGCTGAAAAGATGACCTCACATCAACACCTGGTCTCACCTGGTCTCACCTGGTCTCACCTGGTCTCACCTGGTCTCACCTGTCCATCCACCTGGTCTTAATGTCCCTGTGTCTCCACATGCGTCCCCAGCCAGCTCTGTAGATGTGATCTCAGTGTGTGTGTCTGTAAATGAGCAGCAGCGCCATCATGTGGTCAGTAGAATATTAATGGATCTCTACCTACCACTGGATCAGAACCATCAACAGCTGCTTGGTGACTTGGAGACATGATCCACATTTAGGAACCAGATGGAAACACTCTCACATGAGAACATCTGATTTATTTAGAGACAAAGACTCAGATTAGACCTGAACCCTGAAGCTTCATCCTTGTAGTGTCTTCCTAAAGTCCAGCAGCTATCAGGTGTTTTTACTGACTTTCCATGACTTTTGCTTTTCTTCTCGTTACAATTTAGATTTTAACGAGTAGCAGTGATGTTTCTACTTTTAGCTGCAGTGTTTTTATTTCCGTCAGTACCTGCAGCTATGATGCTGATTTAGTTCAGATTGATTTCCTGCTTGTAGCAATGACTTCTGTATTTCTAACCTGAGTGTTTGTTCTGTAGTGATGATTTCTTTTTAATGTGATGTCTGATCATCTTGTTTAATTTATGTTGATGACATTTCTCACTTAGTGTAAAAATTAAAATGCTATGAAGAGGCAGTAGGTCAGCGCTGAGTGTTTGCTAGCAGCCAGTGTTCAGAGCTCTCTGTAATATAATGTGTTTTTCTGTCTGTCCTTAGCAGCGATAACAGCCAGTGTGTGGTTTTTAATCCGAGTGGTCCTCCCACACACAGAGGCAGCTGACAGGGTTTCATTTACCATCCCACCACTCCTCGCCGTCAGCGTCCTGCAGCTCGTGTCTGTTATTTTAAAACATCAATAAAAGTATTACAGTAGAGTGTGGGGGCAGCTAACGCCCACCAGCTCTCCTGCTGTCTACGGTGAAGCCTCATAACTACTGTAGATGAGTTAATGATCAGCTGAGTCGCCACTGTCACAGATCTGCTGCTGAGACGGGGCTTTTATTTTGAAACTTACATGGACCTGTCAGTCAAACGGAGGCTCTTCAGCCATTTCTATTTTATTTTTTTTTTATAAAAAGTTCTGCACTGTTGGCACAAATTTAGGTGACTAATGTTAGCTACTAGCAGCTCTTCCTAGCTTCCTCCACTTCCACTAACAATACCATATCCTAGCTTGCTAGCCATCTAGGTAATATTAGCTCTTCCCAGCTCTCTCCCCTTCCAGCTAATTATGTATAGCCCCCAAGCTAACCGTAGCTTATCCTAGCTTTCTATTCTCCTAGATAATAGTAGCTCCTCCTAGCTTCCTTTCATTCCAGTTAACAGTAGCTTATCCTAGCTTGCTAGACTCTTAGCTAAAAGTAGTTCTTCTTAACTTCCTAGCCTCCTATCGTATTTCTTCATAGCTTCCCAGCTAATAGTAGCTCTTCATAGCCACAAATTAACAGGAGCTTATCCTAACTTTCTAGTCTACTAGGTAATAGTTGCACTTCCTAGGTTCCTAGCCTCCCAGCCTATAGCAGTTCTTAGCTTTCAGCTAATATTAGCTTTACTTAGCTAACTAGCTTTTAAGCTAACAGTAGTTCTTCCAACTTTCAACTAATAGTAGATTGTTCTAGCTTCCTAGCCTATATTGGCTAATAGTAGCTCTTTCTTGCTTCCTAGCATCCAAGCTAACAGTACTGTAATACATTAGTGCTATAGTCTGATGTTTTTTTCTTTCTTTTATTTTATGCTCTTTGCAGTTTAGTTCCTCTCTTTGAATCATGTCTTATGTTGTTGTGACTTTCTTTATTGTCTTTATTTCTTTCATTTAGTAGTTTTTGTTCCTTTTACTGTTTATTTAGAGTCATCGCTGTGTTTTCTGTCCTCTGTTTTATTTTCCTTTCTCCTCTCTCTCCTCTGTGATTCATGCAGTAATAACACAAGGTTTACTCATAATGTTTTGTCTTCATTGGCGTTGGGTTCCCTCTGAGTCCTGTTTACATGGAGATAATGAGACTGCGCTGAAATATCTCGTCCACTGCAGATTCACCAAAATAAAATCTAAATAGTGCTCCATCGACCGATTCCTTTTTAGATTGTTAGAATTGAATTAGTAATCAATGTATAATCATTTAGTCTTTTGATTTACCAATAAATATTCAACACAGCATGCTATCTATGAATAAGAACCCCTTTCAAACTTTTACCAAAGTAGTCAACAAACGTTCATATTCTGTGTAATTAGTGTGGGAAAGATTATTTTTAATTTGCATCTATAGTGTCTGATTTAATTATTGAGCCAAATGTTCATGGAAATCTACCTGGTTTAGTTTTATAGTTGCAGTATTCTGTCCATTAGCATCATCATTCGTATCACCATTAGAATTAGCATCTCCAGAAATGCCTCCTTTTTTAAAAAAAAAAAAATCTAGCCATGTGTGTTTGTTCTACCCGTATGGATCAGGGAAGATTTTTAGATTCTCCATCAGATTCTGGAAGCTGTGTCTCCTCTTTCCTTTTTCTTCAGCTGAAGGTTTTCTAGGAGAGTTTGTGAGATCATCTGGCTTCAAGCTGCAGATCTGTCCTGGAAAACTACTAATGTGTTAACAAATAAAAAAAGAAACTACTGACAGAATGGAATATAAACCAGAGTATCGTCTGCATATAAACATGTACAATCATAAAAGTTGTAGACTTCATACAGAGCCTTGGGGTTCACCATAACTAAAAAGTCCCTGAACAGAATATGAACCAAGATGAAAATAAATGAAGATCTTAACACCTTTGGTTTTTATGCTCCTGCTTTTAAATAATCTAATTCACAAACCGACTCATAAACAAACTCCAGACGTCTGCATTTGTGGGTTAAATGTTTAGGTTTTAAACAGAGCTGTGTCTGAACTGAAAGTGTTTTCAGATCCGGTTTTTCAATCCTCTGAAACACTTTAAGTAAATATCAGAGTCTCTTTCTGAGCCTCTGGAAACCATAACTAGGATCCGGTCGACAGCTGTGAGTGTTGATTTTTTGCCATCCTTCCTTTACTCTGTCTCTTTCAGTCCATCTCAATTAAAACGTGTTTTAATTGATTTGACAGGAAGGAAACTTTTGGCTCTGCTGGCAGATCTTCCTCTCTCTCTCTCTGTAGAGTCTCAATGAGGATCGACCACAGTTGATTCATTCTGCTCAGCGTTGGCTTTCTATACGACCAAGACTCAGCTGCTTTTCATTTGTCTGTGTCTGAAGGAGGAAGGAGCTGTTCCTCCTCCTCCTCCTCCTGAAATACCAACCTCAGTGCAGAAATCCGATGGCAGAGTTCATGTGTGGCACCAGCTGCTGAGAGAATCTGTAATTATGATCCTGTGATTGAGAATTTATATCAATTAACATTAAAGGAGACAATCATCAAACTCAATTTTAGATTTAATATGTCATTATTAGTATTTTATTTTGTAAACACTGACCACAGCAAAGACTTAATCTATTAAATAAAAAAATGAATGAACAGGTAAATATTAACAGCTGTTCTTTCTTCCAGGCGAATAATGTAGTAAAGCTAAATTTGTGAGCAGACATCTTTTTTAGTGCTGACGCTTGTTAATATTAACTCTGTATTTAATGCTAAATTTACATTCATTTTAATATAATTTAATTTAATTATTTCTTACTGGCCCATTTAGCCCAGATATGGTAATAGTGTGCCTTCAATAATATAATGAAAGCCATTTTTTAGGTGATATTTACTTTTCTAATGCCAGTGATACTTTTTTTAAATTGCTAAAATTACTTGATTAATATTAATTTATGTTTTAAATGGTACATTTACATTATTTTTTAGTACATTAATGTCCTTTACAGCTGCTAAACATCAGGAGGACTCTTTCTTTTAAACTAAGGACTCGGTACAGAGGATCTGTCAGGTTTTGTTGAGTTTTGTTGAGGACGATTTTTCTCCCAGAGACATGAAGACCTTTGTGAAATCAATCTGAGCTGCAGGATGCTTTGGATGGGCCGACTCTCTGTCCTTTTCTGCCATTGATCGAACATTAACTGTGTTCATACTCTGGTATCTCTGCAGCAGATAAAACACAAGTCAGCTTAAAGTTGGAGCTGTCGTCTCGGCTCAGTGTCCTTTTAGACGTGAAATGAATTTAAACTTTAGAGGTTTAGTTACTGTGAACGCAGACGGAGCGCTCGGTCACGTCACGTGCTCGTTTATCGGTTCGCTTGAGGCCGAATCCACTGAATTTATCTCGGTTTCTGTTTCAGATAAAATCACCAGCAGACATCCTGTGTGTGTCCGAGGGGGAAACATGAACAGAAGCTTTGTCCAGATTTAGCTTGAGTCTTCGCCAGATAATCGTCTCATTCTCCACTCGCTGCCATGAAACCACATATATTTCATTACGATATTATACAGCATATGATCTGATGACTGCTGCATAGAGCTGTGACAATTGGGATGTTATCCAGTGAGTCAAATGACAGAACTATGATCATTTAATATTCAGTCTTAAGATCACATGTGAGAGACTTGGAGCGAATCAATATATTGGATGTGAACTCATTGGTCTGTGAAGGTTCCCACTGGTTCAAGTCATGGTATAAATTAGATAACAAGAGAGTTTAGGTTTTTATCAGGGACATCCGTGGGTGGAGTCCAACTGAAGGTCACATGACTAGAGTCTGTTACCAATATGTGACCAGACTTGTTTGCCGTGCGAAGTTACGTGCTTGAACATTATGAAGGAAATATCAGTGTTTTTATGGATTCTATAATGTGCACAATGGTTATGTTGTCTAATTGTGTTTGTTTCAGTTAGTTCTTTTTGTAATTTTGATTCTTTTTTATTATTATTGTTGCAGAAATGATCTATTACCAACCCTAATTATGTCTTACCATTATGATAAGGTCATGGTTGTCCCAATAAACTAATCCTAGACAAAGACAACTGGACTTGTTGTGTTTGTAAAAGAATGTTTTCTAGAAAGTGTTCAGCTCTAAATGTCTGATGGAGAGTTTAGGTTTTTATCTGTCCAGTTCACTTTGTTTCAGCTTGTTTTATAATTTATACCATGACCTGAATGACTCACGTTCAAAGACAAACGGTACCAAGGCTACAAAATCAATCAAAATCAAGACACTCCCCAAAACGTCCAAGACTCACTGTTTGGAGACAAAAACACCATGTCCACAGTCAACTGTCGTCATGCTTGTTTCAGCTTGATCTTTGAATCTCAGTGTTTTTTCTTATTTTAGGGTTTTTGGAATCTAACTTGTGCTGATGACATTTGAATCATAATGCTGTTTTTAGTTAATTTTATTGTTTTCCGTTCATATCAGTTGATTGAGTTGCTTCATACGTTTGTAGATGAACAGTCCATTAACCTCTAGGGTTGAGTTCACTGACCTGTTCTCCTTCCTCCCGTCAGGTCAAAGGAGCTGATAAAGGACGCCATCTTAGACAATGACTTCATGAAGAACCTGGAGCTCTCTCAGATCCAGGAGATCGTGGATTGCATGTACCCGGTGGATTATGGGATGGACGCTTGCATCATCAAAGAGGGAGACGTGGGCTCGCTGGTCTTCGTCATGGAAGGTGAGGAGGCGAAACCTTCTGCTCTGAAGGTTTTTATTTAGGTTGTTGAGTCGTTGCGTTGTTTGCTAATGTCACCAGATTCAGGGATTTGTTTCAGTTTGTTTTGTCTCTGATCTAAGGAACTATACATTCATCTCACTTGGCCTTTCATTGGGTGAGAAGTTTTTAGATTCATTCAGACTCTTGTAGCGTTTCTATCTCAGTCTTAAGGGTTTTATGATCGGATATTTTGGTCTTGGATAAGAGTTATGGTAGCCAAGAAGTCAGACCAACTTCCCAGATGTTTTGGTTCATTTGGGAAGTTCATCTGGAGTCTCTCTATTGGGAACTGACTCTGATTGTTTGGGGGCGGGGCTTAATGTGGTTCAGTAGCATTCAGGAAAAATGAGGATGAGATGTTCAGACAAGAGTGACAACATAACGTTTACTTCTTTGGTTGAAACTCTGAGGATGGTTCTCTTGGTCTGGACAAAGTCATCTAATAGTCTGCTGGTCAGTCTGATAACAACATGTCTTAGTGACATGCTTCCCTGAAGAGTTAATGTGTGAACATTATGCAGTAAATTCTGATAATATTATGGATTGTATAACACCAGAGACCAGAGTCTGTTAGTGACTAAATATTTGGCTGGAAACACCAAGACTCATAAATGTGGCCGGTTAGCTCAGCTGGTTAGAGCGTGTTGCTAATAACGCCAAGGTCACGGGTTCGACCCCCGTACGGGCCACGTGACTTTTAAAGAACCACATGACTAGAGTCTGTTAATGACCTGATACTCCAGTCTCCGGTTCTCTGATCTAATGTCCTTAGATGTTGGTCCTGTCCTGTCGCCACTAGTTTCTCTAGCTGGTTTTTGAGCATAAATAAATGAATTAAACTTAAATAAAAAGCTTTAAACTAATGAAATCACAGAAACTGAAAGACTTTTTAAACCCATAGAATCAGAAATACAGTTATTTTCTGTGGTTACACGTTTTCTTTAATTAACGTCACCGTGATAAAGGTTTGGAGTTCACTTCTAACTCGTGGTTTATTTCATGAATGTTCCAGTTGGAACTTGAAGCTCTCTTCTCTTGTTAATGAGTCTGGTTTAAGTTCTGCTCTGAGCTTCGTGACATTTTCAGACCAAACACAGAAAATGTTTCTGCAGAAGTTTTCCCTGAGCGCCGGTCGACCTTCAGGACCGACAGCGTCTTCCAGGGACTCGTTGCGTAACGTGTCTGAACGCCTGGAGGTTCCTGAACGCTAACCTCTGCTCTTTCAGTTTCTTCTTTAGTTTCTTCTGCTTAATTCTTCTAGTTATAAGAATGAAGTTGTGAACCTGTGATGAGCTGATCCTATCAGTTATAAACAGTCTCATATCTTGAAAATCATTAATTAATAAAAGGCTGATTAGAGTTTAAAGGACACATCGTCTCAGTTAATGAAGAGTGAATTTAAAGAGAAACAACCAATGATCAATGAAACATGGGCATCACATCTACTGGAAATGGAACAGAAGAAGAAGAGGATGAGGAAGAGGAGGAGGACAAAAAGGGAACAGAAGGAGGAGAAGAAGGAGAAAAAAGAAAGAAGAAGAGGAAGAGAAGCAGGACCAGAAGAGGAATGAGGATGAGTAGAAAGAGAAGAAGAGGAGGTGGAGAAGGAGGAGGACAAGAAGAGGAATGAGAAGGAGGAAGGAGAACTGACAGAGTAGTAGTAGTGTCTCCTCCTCCATGTCCTGAATGTCTAGAGTCATAGAAGACGACTAAGATGTCTCCACATCTCGATTGTCTCTGTCCACATTCATTCAATCTTGGTTCATCTTGCTTTTCCACCTCCATGTTTCTGTTCCTCACCTGACGATAATTAGTAACGGTTACCATGGTTACCACCACCACACCTCTGCTCCTCATCCTCCAGGAGGACCTGTGTCTGTGTTAATGTTCTCTAAAGAGCTGTTTGGGTGCAGGAGGGAGCCGGGCTTCAAACTACCAACCCTCCAGCCTCATCAGCTCCGTGTCCTGCTCTCCTCTGTTGTATTTATAGCTGTGTTTGAGGTTAGCGTGTTGCATAAGAAGCCTGTTTAGTAACGTGATCCTCCCACTGAAAGCCACGCTGCAGTCAGAGGACGGCTAACCCGCTCTATTTACACATTCTCATTTAAATTCAGCTTTATTTTTACGTAGCGTCTACTGACTCGATAAACCTCAGAATATTCAGCTTCAGCTCAGATACAGAGCTGAAAAACGTTCATGGGAAAAAGCTTTATCATTGAACTTACTTTCACTAATGTTCATTATTTTGTAAAGGTCACCAGTGTCTTCATTAGGCACCTCGCGGTCTTTTAGTGAAGACCTTTAAACACTCAGACGGCCCGGTCGGATTTTTTCAGTTTTTAAATCTCTTTGTCTCAGAGATGCTCGACTCACAGCGGCTCCAGAACAATTCACCAGATGGCCCGTCCTCTGCGCTGGTGGGTGGCAGCGAGCGGTGTGAAACAACGGATGACATTTATATATAAAGTAGAAGATGCTGCGTGGACAACACCCATGCTGCATTTAAAAGAGAAGAGTGTAACTTTGTCAGATGCTATGTGAAACGGCAGGGTGATAATTTGTCAATCAATGTTAAATTGACTCCTTTTTCAATGGAGTCTGGTTCATGCAGACAGGTTAGGTCACAGACAGAGGTCATACAGTTTAACTGATGTGTATTCATATAAATGCAGCTCTTAGATGTTTGTGAAATCATCTAAGCTGCATTTATATATATTTAAATCAAGTCAGAAATATTTGACTTTTGTTTTTGTTTATTCAGGAAAATGAGCCAATATTACATATCAGAGAAGAGCTCCTCCACTCGGAGAAATACTGTAAATGTTGTTTATTTGCTGACGACAAACTGATTTATTTTGTACCTGATTGTCAGATGAAACTTAAATATTGTAAAACCAAAAATAAATGTGTCGTTCCCTCGGCTGCAACAAACTCAGCATTGATAATCATTCAACAGTTTGAAGCAGAAGATGTCACAAAACTCATCATTCGTGCTTCCCTGTTAGGTGAATTCATTCATTTGATGGTGTACCACAAGGCTCTGTACGAGGGCGCTTGTTGTTTATTTACTGGTCATGCTCCTACTTGACAACATCCGACAGGAATTAATATAAATATCAGATAATATGCAGACGATACCTTGGTTTATGTTTCCATCCAGTCAGTTCTTTTTATCAGCTCAAACGTTTCCTCAGCTGCTACAAACACATCAGTAGTTTTTCCAGGACAGAGCAGCAGCTTGAAACCAGAAGATCAAAACAAAAAACCTGGAACACCTTCAGCTGTAGAAAAAGGAAAGAGGATCCATGACTTCCTGAAGCAGATGGAGGATCTAGAAGTCTTTATTTTGTCCATAATCAGAATCAGAAGCTTCAGCTGTTAATATATATACAGTATATATGTAAATATCAGCTTTGTTTTGCAAACATACCAGGACTTAGTGCTCATCCATTTGTTCTCTCTAAGAGAAGCGAGGAGGCTGCAGCAGTATTAGTTGTTGGGTGTCTTCCATCTAGTCGTAGTACGTTGTTAAAGACATCACACATCCATTCACTCTGACAGCCGTCACTGTCCTGAACTCTGTTCCCCTTCTATCCATCCCCTCTGCAAAATCATCTTCAGGGTCACTTTATATTTATAATGAGTGAGGGGCTGTGTGCACGGTGAGGCAGGACGGGTTTGTGGATGCTGAACCTATACACTGGCTCCGTGAAGGTGTGGGGGTGTAATGTTTGTTATTGTGTCTGTCTGTTGTGTCTTCTAAGGAGAGCAATGCAATGACAATAAAAGCATTCTGATTTATTTTGTCCAGAATCAGAAGCTTCAGCTGTAAATATAATCAGCTTTAGGTTGCAAACATACCAGGACTTAGTGCTCATCCATTTGTTCTCTCTAAGAGAAGCGAGGAGGCTGCAGCAGTAGTAGATGTTGGGTGTCTTCCATCTAGTCTTAGTTTCCTCTACAGTTCCTTATCCACAACTCTGCCTCCAGTGACAACCAGTCCAGCGACCACACACCTTTTACTGGCAGTCGACATCTATCAGGGGACGGTTTAGATCCATCAGCCTCTGGGATGCGAGCCCAGCTCTGCTCTGTAGAAAAGGAAAGATGAGCCACGGCTTCCAGAAGCTGATGGAGGCTGTACAAGTGTTTAGTTTGTTCAGAATCTGAACCTTCACCTGAAAAAAAAAACCCCTCATCTGTTCATCCTTTCACTCAGAGGGCTGGTTCTGGTTTGGATGGGTGTTTACCGACGGACAGAAATGATTGGCTCATCAGTTACACGCAGCATCGTTTGAATATGTGCCTGCTTCGTATGAAGAGGGGCTGTAATAGTGTTGCATTTGTGGCTTGTAAATGAATTATGTCAAACAAGGACCTCACAAAGATAGATATGCTAATGTGTGTGTGTGTGTGTTTGAGGGGTATGGGGACGCAGATGGCGGCTAAATATAACGACTTCTGTCACAGGAAGAGGAAGTGATCCCTAAAACAGACCACAGGGAAGGCTGATTGATCGTGTGTTTGGTTTTACTCACGGTAGGAGGACGTGAATCTGTCCATGCTGCCTCGTCGTGAGGACTCGCCTCACGTTAGAGGACAAACAGGAAGTCCTCAGAAGGTAAATAATTACATTTGAGGGCAGCGTTTGGTTTAAGGTTAACAGTGAGTCTGCAGGAAATGAATGGAAGTCAATGACGTCCCTGTAAGTGATGGAAACACCGCTGTGTGTGTGTGTGTGTGTGTGTGTGTGCTCATTAATTCTGTGTTTGCAGGAAGAAACAGATGCAGACGTTTTGTCTCATTATGTAAAAGACAGGACGCTCAAACACACTCTCAGCGGCTGCTCTGTCCATCTTTGTGAGGACCTGCATGAACAGTCTGCGACCTTCTGAAGTCGAGAGGTCTGAGCCGAACGTCCTCGCTGCGATAGAAAGAGACAGAAACACTCACACACATATATACACACAGCTCTCTGGTGGATGCGGTTGGCATGGCAACCGGTTGGATGACCATATTTGGCGTATAAATTGGCGTTTTAACAGTTTTGGGGGAATTTGGAATTAGTTTACTTAATAAAGAAGGGAAGGGAAGGAGGGAGGAGGAGAAAGCAAAGACAAAATGGACGAAAGAGGATTTACAAGAAAGACAAATGTCTACAAACCTCCTGAAAGTATTTATTAATATAAAATACAAATTCAGTCATATTCATCTATATGTTATTTTTATCATCGTTATGTCCTTAAAATCAGTTAAAATCCCCAAAAAGTAAACAATTATATTTATTATATATAAAATATTGATATTGATATAAATATGTAAAAACCTCTAGTATATTAATTAGTTACTGAACAAAAATTAATAAAGTTTTATAAAAACCAAGCTAAGGCCACGCCCCTTCTTGACCAGTCTGCTCTCATTGGTTGGCTCCAGTGGCATGAACAGACTCCGCCCACTCAAGCACAGAGCAGTAGTACTGCTGTTGTAGGAGGGGCAGAAGAAATTCAAGGAAACGTCTCATTGGTTGCTTTATTAGGACACGCCCCCTGTGCAGGACGCGTCATCAACACATTCTGACCGTTCCCATAAACTTTTAAATAACTTTCCTGGTCATGTTGAGCCTGATGCTGGAGACGAGAGGAGACGTGGGTGAAAACATTTTATTTAATGAATCTGAGAACAAACAAACTGATCTTTTAGTTTCTTTGTGTGTCTCAGTTTTACATCTTAACTGAAGCCTCTTTGTTCAGGTTTTTCTGCTCCTTGTACTCGTGATAAAAGCTCAAATCAATTTTCACTCTGACTAAATGTGAAGCTGCTTTCTGTAAACACTCCACCGCGCCCTCTTTCTTCTCATTTATCTGTTTTTCATGTTTCCCTCCGCTCCCCTGTCGTCCTTCTCTGCTGCCGAACGTTCTCCCGCTGCTTTAATGAGTTTTTAAAACACAACTCAACGTCAGGCTGTCGAGTCCATGCAGGTTATTTGTTATTTTACAGAGTCGTCTCAGTCTGATCCGTGTCGTTCTAGCCTCGCATTAACCCAGCGCTCCTGGTTCAGACGTCCTTTAATGACCTGCACAGACTCATTACGGTGTTTTACATTTTAAAAATAGTTCTTTAGTGTTTCAGGCTTCAGTCCAAACACTGTGACTCTGTCGTCCACCTGGAGTCCTCGTCTGATGTCCACGTCCAGACTCTGACATGTTGTGTTATTTTTATCCAGCGGTGACGGTCACAGCCTCGTCCTGCCTCAGAGACACCTCAGGAGTCAGATGAATGGAGGCGAAGGACAGAAAGAATCCAGCAGCTTTATGTCTCATTATCTGTCCAAAATGTACTGGATAAAAATAAATCCCAACATATTTAAAGTGCAGAAAATATTAAATAAATCACAAATATGGACGACAGAGATCACCAAAAACATAAAATATTAATAAAATACAGAATAAATTAACACACAAATTAAATATCAAATGTTGGCGAAATGTCTGATTAAAAATAAAACAAACTGACCAAAGAACAAATAAATCTATTTAATGAAATGTTTCTGGAGGTAAATACAGATGTTTAAATCACGTTTATAGTTTTATAGATTCATTTAATCCAGAGCTGAAACCTGTTGGAGGTAAAGAGAAGGAGACGTTAGTCGTGATATTTATTCTATTTTATTAAGATTATTTGGTCTCATTCGAGTCCTGAACTTTAAAACTCTCTCTCTCCGTGTCTGTCGGTCGCCCACGCCGTCACTCTCTGTCCACCTTCTCTGTTAAAAGCTAGAAAAGCTTTTCATTACTTTGAGTTTCCTTCTCCTCCTCCTCTAATGATCCCGCTGGTGATGGATTTATTCCAGTGGCTGGATCTGGATCTGATGATAAACCCTCCTCCATCCTGGTTCTCTACCTGTCCATCAAAGAGGCCACACCCCCTAAACTCTGCAGAACTTTAATCCTTGATCTGATTTAAACAGGTGAGGTCTAGAAACCTTGATCATGATCAGAGGCATTAGTTTTAGTGTCAGGATGGAGACATGTGGATTTAACATGGAGGTGAATGGAGGCTGACTGACTGGTGGAGCCTCTAGTGGACGGTGGAGGAACTGCAGCCTCATCATTTCTATTCCCAGTGGTTCAGGTCTTGTCAGTTAGAAGTTATAAAAAGAAGCTGAGACAAAGACATCAGGACTCGTCTCTAGCACTTCAAATAATTATTTCCAGTTCATTAGTGCAACACTATAATATTTCTCTGTAAAGATGATGATTGTTGAATCTGCGTTTGCACATCATCCAACACGTACATTCATGCCTGCTTCCAATTGCAATTTTGACTCTTTTCACCTTTTTCCAATCTGATCCATACATGAAGGTCTGAACCCGTGCTAGAGTCCACCCACCCCGCCCCCCCAAAATTATTATACTTCCATTTTTAAGCTAGCAGGGGCACAAACCTTCATTTACTTCAATATTACAACGACCTCATCTCTTTTCACAAATTTCCATCGAGTCTCTTGTCATGACCTATGCTATATCATTCCCCCATAGCAGCGATGGGCCACACAACCCACTTGCACTTAGCCCTTATGTGGCCCACATCTGGCATCCAGCAACTCAGCCAAACTGCAACCAGAGCTGGTCCTGATCTGATCCTATGGTGGGACAAACTATTTTCAGACAAGGTTCCTGATGTCACGTAAACAAATTTGATCCACATTATTTATATAGATATACAGTGGTATGCAAAAGTTTGGGCCCCCTTAGGAAAATCATTGCATCAGTTTGTCACTTGCTGAGCTTTTGAAGCAGCAACTTTATTTTAACAAATGTTATACCTTATGGAAACAGAAACATCTCAGTAGTGAAATCATTTTCATTGGTCCAACAGAAACATTTTAATGAATATTTAAACAAAATAGACATGTGCATAAATTTGGGTACCCCAAAGAAATAATTCCATTAATATTTAATAGACCCTCCTTTTGCTGCAAGAACAGCCTGTAGACGCCTCCTATAGCCACTGACAAGTCCCTGAAGTTTGGCAGGTGGTACTTTGGCCCATTCCTCCAAACAAAACGCCTCCAGTTCAGTCAGGTTTCTTGGCTTTCCTGGTGCACAGTGCGCTGGATTGTGGAACGATGAACAACTCCACCATCAGTTGCCAGATGTTCTTGTAGTTCTCTGGAGGTGGTCTGTAGCTTGTCTGTGACCATTCTAACCATCCTTCGTCTGTCTTTCCAGTATTTTTTTTGGCCTACCACATCTTTCCTTCACAATGACTGTTCTTCTGGCCTTCCATTTCTGCACCACATTTCTGACTGTGGAAATAGACATCCCAAACCTTCTTGATAATTTCTTGTACCCTTCTCCTAATTCATGATAATGAATTATCTTAGTTTCTTGGTCAGTGGAGAGTTGTTTCGATGCCCCCATGTTGCCAGGAGCATAGGACAAGCACAGCCAGCAGTTGCCTCTGTTAAATAGCCTTTTTCATGATTGGTTTTATCTGTCTTTGTAATTGAAGGTCTCACAAGCTAATCAAAGCAGTTTGGGGCTGCAACATGTCAGCTACAAATCCCTACAGGTCTTGAAATCAATGTGACCACATACCATTTTTTACATTTAATTTATTATAATAAAACTTTGTAACGATACTCTAAGAATTTTGGTCTGGAAAACACTTAAATGTCTACATCTCTGTAGGAAATAAAATCTTGTTGCTGTGATCGTCTTTTATAAAGTTAGAGCAAATTATTATGAAATCTTAGAGGGGTGCCCAAACTTTTGCATACCACTGTATATAAAAAAATCAACAAGTACAGTATTATAAGCAAATGTTTATTTTACACACACCTGCACATTTAACACATTTAAAAACTGTACATTTATGATTGTAGACATGTCCATAAACTGATAAACTGGATTCTGTCCACTCTCAGCAGAGTTTAAGACACGCTGCTGTCCATTCTCTGCTTTGTCGTCGTCCTCTTCAGTCTGCCACCGTCTCTACCTGGACAGAGATGAACCAGCTTTTAATGGTCCAGTCTATTTCCTGGTCTGTGGCCCCAGATGTTAGTCAGTTACACCAAACAGCAGTTGAAACATACACGAACAAAGCACAAATGATTGGAAATGAACATTATTGTGATGACAGTAGTCTTTACCTACATCTACTGCTTGGTACAAGACATTTCAGTGCATTTTAAAAATGTACATGTAAAAACAAGGATTTACAGCGTTACACAAACTATCAATATGTAATAAATAAAAATGAGGCTTTAAGATTCTTAAATACAGTTTGTAAACACAACAAACTGAGTCGGTTTATGGTCGTTTACAAAAACAATATTTATTTAAGCTCAAACTTCCCACCAGTCCCCTGAACTGAAGAAGCTACTCAGATGAAGTATAAAACGTCTTCTCAAATAAATAAAATAAAACTCTACAAGTCCACAGCTGTCCTTTTTAAACGCTATGTTTTCATTGAAGCACGATGTATCTGTGATTACCAGCAGGAAAAACACCAACGGTCAGCTAGCATAAGCTATAGAGTAGCTCTAATGTTTAACTAACCGGGAATAAAAACGTGATAAAACGAAACGACCCCTTCCACAAAACGTCGCTTATTTTAGGTTCGTCTTATTTAAAATGAATAAACAAGTAAACAGTAAAACAGTCCATCCTAATGCTAATCGGTACCTAGCGCTAGCCGTTAGCCGCTAGCTAAACGTTAGCTCCCTTGCTAACATTCAGACTCTAGACAGAAACGATCTTTGTGTGCAAACTGCTAACGCAATGTCTAAAAAACAAACGTAAACATCAAACTGATGCGTCTTTGTGTCTCGGTGGAGTGCATGGGCAGCCATCAATAATGTACATGAGTAAAGCAGGAGCAACAGCGCCACCTATGGATCATTATCTGGCTACAGGGTGGACTCCTGCATGGCTTCAGACCTTCACGAGTGGATCGATTGAAAGAAGACGAAATGAAAATCTGAAAATGACTCAAGAAGCAGGGATGAATGTGTTGGATGATCTGAAGATACAGATTCAACACTTCACACACGGAAAGTAAGAAATTAAATGTCAAAACAGATGCACATGAGACAAGTGATATGTTTGTACAAATTGGTATGATTTAATTTACAAGTTTCTAAACATTTGAATAAATCGTTACACCTTTGTGCAAATAGGCTAAAAATTTACAAGTCACGAAGTTTGACTTTGCCTTTGCCAATTATATCAGACGTGTGGATTACGGTGTTTGCATGTATGAATAATATTTAGACATATCTACAGCGTATCCTGACACAGACCTCTGCACAGATGTCTGTACAGCTCGTTATCTACAAAAGTCCACTGTTATCATGAGTAAAAACATTTATGTAAAATTCTGCAAAACGCTGATGGAAATGTGGGAAATAAATAAACTAAAACGGTTGATTTAGTAATAAACTCTTTATTTTCTATTAAATAAATGATGGAACCTCTGTAGTTTGGTTAATTGTTGAGGGCAACGGTCCATGTTACCGTGGTAACAGTAAGCGGTTTGTGGTGAAGTCAGAGACATGTGACCTCACCAGTGAGGTCACATGTCACAGGTCACATGTCAAACTCCTTTGATCTTGCGATGACGTCATATGTTTCCATAAGCCCCGCCCACAATTTCCGAAGATCAAAGCACACTGCCTTTGATCTCAGATAGTATAAGTAAGGACGGAATCATCCCAAATTATCTTAATATTCGCTGAACTGACGACATTCAGGTAAGCTAACAGGTTACATTTTGTTCTTACAACACAGATTCATCAGAGATTCATTCGATCTTCGCTGAACTGACAACATTCAGATAGTTGATAAACTAAACTAACGCAATGTATCGCAACGCATCACCAACAACACGTTCAATGGAGAGAAGCAGTGGTTCCCAGACAGAGGAGATCTCACAGATCACAGTGGACATGATTCGTCCACTGATCGAGTCCTTTGTTAGCACGATCACACCGGACCAGTGGGCAGGTTTGAGTTCTGGTAAACCAGACGATGGTACCAAATATGTGCTGGCACAGCTGATCAGAGACTTGGCAGAGCTCATTTCGAAATTCCTCCTGGAGAAACTCAAACAGAGACGTGTTATTTCTCAGGAGGTCGTCTTGTCCAGAGTGGGCGACACACTTTCTCAGACCTTTGCTCAAGTCCTGAACGTTGAAGAAGTGGTCCGCTCTGATAGCTCAAAGGTGTTGACCAGATTAATGGCCCAAGAAGTGGCTGAGAGCGTCAACTGTGTCCTTGAAGTTAAAGAGCACGTCACTCCCATAAGAAGAATTAAAGTCATGGTCCATCATATCAGCGAAATGCTGAAAGAATTCATTGGGAAGATGAAGTGCAAACCTCGAACACAAAGGAGGAAAAAAAGCGTGGTCACTCCCCCGGAAGACGTAGACGCTGACAGAACGTCTTTTACCCCTTCCTCCATCCAACTAGAGGTAACCCCTGTGGAGGTCTTTGTGTCTGAAGACCAGTTACCAGAAGACAAACCAGTCCAAGACTTTGAGGAGCTTGAACAGACAGAGGAGATCCCACAGATCACAGTGGACATGGTTCGTCCACCGATCGAATCCTTTGTTGGCACGATCACACCGGACCAGTGGGCAGGTTTGAGTTCTGGTAAACCAGACGATGATACCAAACATTCGCTGGCACAGCTGATCAGAGACTTGACAGCACGCATTTCCAAATCCTTCCTGGAGAAACTCAAACGGAGACGTGTTATTTCTCAGGAGGTCGTCTTGTCCAGCTTGGGCGACACACTTTCTCAAACCTTTGCTCAAGTCCTGAACGTTGAAGAAGTGGTCCGCTCTGAGAGCTCAGAGGTGTTGACCAGCTTAATCGCCCAAGAAGTGGCTGAGAGCGTCAACTCTGTCCTCTCTGCTGCCGAGGACGCTTCAGAGCCTGAAGTTAAAGAGCACGTCACTCCCAAAAGAAGAATTAAAGTCATGGTCCGTCATATCAGCGAAATGCTGAAAGAATTCAGTGGGAAGATGAAGTGCAAACCTCGGACACAAAGGAGGAAAAAACGCGTGGTCACCCCCCCGGAAGACGTAGACGCTGACAGAACGTCAGAAGATGCGGTGTCTAGAAAATCTAAAAGCTACGTTCAGTCGTTAGACACAGACAACCGGAAAACAGCCTCCACTGGAAGGAGGGAGAGCTGTAAGACTACAAAAACAGAGGCTGACACAGAGAGGGAGGAGATCCAAGAGCAAGCAACCCCAAAGTCCTCCTCTCTGAAGGACAAAGTAGTGAAGGAAGACACTGCTAAGTCTGAAGATAAAGAGGACAAGAGCCCTGAGTGCAGGACATGCAAACTGTCCCTGAAGAGGATGGGGGGCATGATTAAAGGCTTCTTTGTGAAACCTTCAATCAAAGGGCCTACTGCTGGAGTCACAGTGTCATCTACACAGTCAGCAGACGTCCCACAGATGACCACTGTGGAGGTCATTGTGCCTGAGCAGCAGTTTGCAGATGTTGCTGCTGTGGTGCTCATTGTACCTGAGCAGCAATTTCAGGCAGGCAACTCTGTGAAGGTGGTTGTACCTGAGCATGACTTACCAGGTGACAAACCAGCCCAAGACTCTGAGCGGATGAAAACCTCCTCTCTGGAGATCATAGTAGCAGAGGATGAAAGTGCTCAGTCTGACAAAGAGACCAAGAGCTTGCCAGAGAGCAAAGGTTCAGTCGTTCGTCCAAAGACCAAGAAGACACTGTCTCTGAAAATCAAAACTAAGGGCTTTCATGCTAAAAGGATCTTCAAGGTCCGACCTGCTGTAGTGAGATCAGCATCAGTGAAGTCATCAGACGTTGGTGCTACAGAGAGCATTGGGCTTCAGCAGCAGGTCACTACTTTCATGGTCACTGTTCCTGATGAGCAGTTTCCAGAGCCCACGGCTGTGGTGCTCATTGACCCTAAAGACAAACCAGTCCAAGACTTTGAGGAGCTTGAACAGAGAGAGGAGACCCCACAGATCACAGTGGACATGGTTCGTCCACTGATTGAATCCTTTGTTAAGACACTCAAACCGAACGAGTGGGCAGGTTTGAGATCTGGTAAACCAGACGATGATACCAAGCATTTGCTGGCACAGCTGATCAGAGACTTGACAGCACGCATTTCCAGATCCATCCTGGAAAATATCAAACAGAGACATCTTATCTCTCACGAGGTTGTTTTGTCCTGATTGGGCGACACACTTTCTCAAACCTTTGCTCAAGTCCTGGACGTTGAAGAAGTGGTCCCCTCTGAGAGCTCAGAGGTGTTGACCAACTTAATCGCCCTAGATGTGGCTGAGAGCGTCAACTCTGTCCTCTCTGCTGGCGACGATGACTCAGACCCTGAATTTGAAGAGCACACCACTCCCAAAAGAAGAGTTACAATTATGGTCCGTCATATCAGTGAAATGCTGAAAGAATTCATTGGGAAGATGAAGTGCAAACCTCGAACACAAAGGAGGAAAAAAAGCGTGGTCACTCCCCCGGAAGACGTAGACGCTGACAGAACGTCTTTTACCCCTTCCTCCATCCAACTAGAGGTAACCCCTGTGGAGGTCTTTGTGTCTGAAGACCAGTTACCAGAAGACAAACCAGTCCAAGACTTTGAGGAGCTTGAACAGACAGAGGAGATCCCACAGATCACAGTGGACATGGTTCGTCCACCGATCGAATCCTTTGTTGGCACGATCACACCGGACCAGTGGGCAGGTTTGAGTTCTGGTAAACCAGACGATGATACCAAACATTCGCTGGCACAGCTGATCAGAGACTTGACAGCACGCATTTCCAAATCCTTCCTGGAGAAACTCAAACGGAGACGTGTTATTTCTCAGGAGGTCGTCTTGTCCAGCTTGGGCGACACACTTTCTCAAACCTTTGCTCAAGTCCTGAACGTTGAAGAAGTGGTCCGCTCTGAGAGCTCAGAGGTGTTGACCAGCTTAATCGCCCAAGAAGTGGCTGAGAGCGTCAACTCTGTCCTCTCTGCTGCCGAGGACGCTTCAGAGCCTGAAGTTAAAGAGCACGTCACTCCCAAAAGAAGAATTAAAGTAATGGTCCGTCATATCAGCGAAATGCTGAAAGAATTCAGTGGGAAGATGAAGTGCAAACCTCGGACACAAAGGAGGAAAAAACGCGTGGTCACCCCCCCGGAAGACGTAGACGCTGACAGAACGTCAGAAGATGCGGTGTCTAGAAAATCTGAAAGCTACGTTCAGTCGTTAGACACAGACAACCGGGAAACAGCCTCCACTGGAAGGAGGGAGAGCTGTAAGACTACAAAAACAGAGAGGGAGGAGATCCAAGAGCAAGCAACCCCAAAGTCCTCCTCTCTGAAGGACAAAGTAGTTGAGGAAGACACTGCTAAGTCTGAAGATAAAGAGGACAAGAGCCCTGAGTGCAGGACATGCAAACTGTCCCTGAAGAGGATGGGGGGCATGATTAAAGGCTTCTTTGTGAAACCTTCAATCAAAGGGCCTACTGCTGGAGTCACAGTGTCATCTACACAGTCAGCAGACGTCCCACAGATGACCACTGTGGAGGTCATTGTGCCTGAGCAGCAGTTTCCAGATGTTGCTGCTGTGGTGCTCATTGTACCTGAGCAGCAATTTCAGGCAGGCAACTCTGTGAAGGTGGTTGTACCTGAGCATGACTTACCAGGTGACAAACCAGCCCAAGACTCTGAGCGGATGAAAACCTCCTCTCTGGAGATCATAGTAGCAGAGGATGAAAGTGCTCAGTCTGACAAAGAGACCAAGAGCTTGCCAGAGAGCAAAGGTTCAGTCGTTCGTCCAAAGACCAAGAAGACACTGTCTCTGAAAATCAAAACTAAGGGCTTTCATGCTAAAAGGATCTTCAAGGTCCGACCTGCTGTAGTGAGATCAGCATCAGTGAAGTCATCAGACGTTGGTGCTACAGAGAGCATTGGGCTTCAGCAGCAGGTCACTACTTTCATGGTCACTGTTCCTGATGAGCAGTTTCCAGAGCCCACGGCTGTGGTGCTCATTGACCCTAAAGACAAACCAGTCCAAGACTTTGAGGAGCTTGAACAGAGAGAGGAGACCCCACAGATCACAGTGGACATGGTTCGTCCACTGATTGAATCCTTTGTTAAGACACTCAAACCGAACGAGTGGGCAGGTTTGAGATCCGGTAAACCAGACGATGATACCAAGCATTTGCTGGCACAGCTGATCGGAGACTTGACAGCACGCATTTCCAGATCCATCCTGGACAATATCAAACAGAGACATCTTATCTCTCACGAGGTTGTTTTGTCCAGATTGGGCGACACACTTTCTCAAACCTTTGCTCAAGTCCTGAACGTTGAAGAAGTGGTCCCCTCTGAGAGCTCAGAGGTGTTGACCAACTTAATCGCCCTAGATGTGGCTGAGAGCGTCAACTCTGTCCTCTCTGCTGGCGACGATGACTCAGACACTGAATTTGAAGAGCACACCACTCCCAAAAGAAGAGTTACAATTATGGTCCGTCATATCAGTGAAATGCTGAAAGAATTCATTGGGAAGATGAAGTGCAAACCTCGAACACAAAGGAGGAAAAAAAGCGTGGTCACTCCCCCGGAAGACGTAGACGCTGACAGAACGTCTTTTACCCCTTCCTCCATCCAACTAGAGGTAACCCCTGTGGAGGTCTTTGTGTCTGAAGACCAGTTACAAGAAGACAAACCAGTCCAAGACTTTGAGCAGATGGAAGGCTCCTCTCTGGACAGAGTAGTTGAGGACAGCACTGCTCAGTGTGAGGTTGAAGAAGTCCAGGATCTGGAGGAGACACCTGCTCCTCCAAAGAGAGTTTTGTTTCTGAAAAGATTGAGGAACGCATTTAGAGGCTTGTTTAAATGCGGAGTGGCATCGACTCAATCACCAGACGTTACCTCTGCCCGCATCTCACCAGAGACCACCACCGTGGAGGTCACTGAACGTCGCCAGTCATCCAGTGAGAAATCTGCCCGAGGCATTGAGCAGGTGGAATCGTCCTCTCTGGAGGATGAAAATCTGAGTCTGACAAGATCTGGAGTCGAAGAAAAACTTGATGAGGCCTCAAGAGATGATCAAAAAAGGTGCAAACTGTGTGTCAGTGTTTTTGTTGAAGGCCTACTTTCACGGGCCTATACAAAAGCAAAGATAACATACGATCAGAATGAGTTTGAGGCCATCCGCTACAGGCTGTTCAAAAAAATCTGGGGCGAATTCAAGCGAGACAATGTGAACATATCCCCAGAAAGGTTCAGGAACCTCCACAAGGCTGTCTTCAAGGACCTTTGCAAAAAGTGGAAATCTGAAGACAATGTCGTGTTGTTCATGGATCTTGACCGACCAGTGATTGACAGAGTGATCGTGGCTTCTTTCAAAGAACATCTGATGAAGCCTACACGCAAACCCATCAGGAATATCTTCAGCCGGTCGGTGAACTTGGCTCCCATGTAAATCATGGGGCATAGAGCAGGGGTTCAACTGATGTAGGTCAGTTTTAGAGTTCAAAAACTTATGGACAGTTGTACAATCTGACAGCTACAAGACAAAGGTTTGATTCCCTGTCTTCAGCTTTTGTCAGCTTGTTCTGCTGTCTACTTTGGTGCGGAGGGTTTTCCCCGGGTACTCCGGTTTGTTCCCTCATTTTTTATTTCATTTTCTTTTCTTTTCTTTTATCTCCTTCTATTCTATTTCATCTCCTTCCATTTAATTTCCTTTTATTCTATTTTATTTGTTCTTATTCCAGTAAAAAAAATAATAAATAACATTTGAGTCCTCAAGGAGGAACTCTCATGTTATTTATGTGTCGCTGTCTACTTTGGTGCAGAGGTTTTCCCCGGGTAATCCGGTTTTTCCCTCATTTTACGTCTTATCGTCTTTAATTCCATTAAAAATAAAACATAAAAAAATAATAACATTTCAGTTCGTCCTTGTCTCTTCTTTTTTGTCAAATCAACAGTTAAACTAAATTTGTACATTTTCTGGTAGAAAAGACTTTGTTGTTTTGTGGTTTAGTTTTTCTTTCCACAGACACTAAAGCTGGTTGCATGGCTCAGTTGTATTACACAATATACTCAACTTGTGGATCGAGGCCTTTGTCAAGAATGCTCATGTGTGTAGTGACAATAAATAAATAAAGTTTTGGGTTTTCCTCTAAATAACTTCTAGTCGTATGTCTGTGTTCACTAAATAGCTTTAGCTAGCTCCTCTGGTTAAGTCTAGAATTCACTGGAGGGATCGACTGGCCTGTGATCAGTCTGATTACATCCACTGATCAGCTTCAGATCAGTGGATGTAAATGGACGTAATCTGAGACGTTTAGATTTATTAACAGGTTTTATCAGCGGTCCAGTATCAAAAATGTCACAGCCACTAAAACTCATCAGGTCAAATCTGGTCCAGTTTGAGTCATTCAGCACAATTCATGGTTGAATGTCGTGGGAGTAGAGAGTAGCCATGGCGACGAATATAAAGAAAGATATTTTAGCAGTAAAAAACATCAACAATGATCTAAAATAAAGTATTTGTAAAGTAAATCAGTACTGGGTCTGTTTTTAACTCTGTGGCTTTTAGTGTGTAATCTCATTTTAAAAAACAAGTCTGTGATGACTAGACGACTGGGTCAGAAGAAGAACCAGAGACAGGGTCATGGATCAGTGATGCAGGTGTGGTGCTAAGGCTGGACAGTGTGGTGTGAAGAAAACCAGCCGGTGGAGTCAGTGTGATGTTTGGTCCATGTTCTGCTGGGAGACCTTGGGTTCTTTCATTCATGTTCCTTTGACTCTCACTGCAGACCATGTCCACCATTTCAGTGGTCAGGAATGAGTTCAAGGTGTTTACTCCAAATTCAACCAGATCTTAGTCCAGTCTGGCATCTGTGGGACGTCCTGGACAAACTAGTCTGACCCATGGAGGCTCCACCTCTTAACCTGCAGGACTTAAAGGATCTGGAACACCTTCAGGACATAATGTTATGGCAGAAATGTCACAGCTACTAGATCAAGGGTGAATCTTTAAATCAAAACAGATATAAAACATCCGATAGAAACAGGATATCACTCTCTTTAACTGGAGATGGATGAAGAGGGAAACCTCCACTCTCTCCTCTTCCTCATGGAGTCTCCTCCTCTTCCTCCTGCAAACAACACCAACTGATATAAGGCTCTAAATCAGTTCCTAATGGAGACACTCCAGACCCATTTTACTACAGAAATAACTTTTATTGGTGGAGGAAGTTCAGTCTGACTTCCAGGCTCTTCCTCCTCTTCCTCCCCATCATGTGACTGCAGAGCGTTTGTGTGTGTGTTGGTGTCATTAGCCTAATGATCAGATGTGTGTGTGTTTATCTCACCATTCAACCTAATGATCACCACCATCTGCTCCCTGTGCTCCGCTAATTATAATCATCACGTTCGTTTCCACTCAACATTAAAGACGAGCAGATACAGACGCTGTCCACGCACTAAACTCTTTATCTGTTGCTTCAGTTTCACATTCATGGAAACATTTGAAGCCGTAAATGCTGCTGTAGCTGCTTGAAAACATATCATCTTCCTCCTGTCTGACGATGAAGAGTAGAGACGTTAATAAAATCCATCCTCCAGGGTTCAGAGTCGCTGCTTCCTTGTTTTGTGTTTCCACATCAGTTCCTTAAAGCCTGTGACACGACAAAGCTAATAGCTCCTCCTAGCCTAAGGTGACCAGATTTTCTGAAATGAAATCCGGGGACATTTCAAACTCGGAGATAAAAAAATGAATTATGTTATTAGGATAAAACGTTGCCGTTTCCTAAAAGTAATAAAAGGAATGAAGTAATAGTTGTAGTAGTAATAGCAGGGGTTGCATTAACCGATTTTCCGTCACTGACCATTTTCTTAAAACCATGACAGAAAAATCTGAAGGCCATCAGTCATTTTGACAGATTACACTTCCCACACTTGACCACTTGGTGGCGACTGACCTTATTAATTGGCTCTTGTCTCTAATCGCGGTTTTCATTCCAAACATCACGGAACTTTTGTCAGTGCACGATTTCCTGGTACACCGATTATAGTGACGCACACATCAGCGCGCGCCGAACTCTAACTATATACATATGTATATATGTATATATGGCTAACGGCTACCAAAATGAAGGAATCAGATGAAAACCATTGAGTGTATATGGTAAAGCACATTGCTAGCACTGATGGACGGCAAGTTTTATTTTAAAATACTACCTGACGGAAGCCTTGACACACAACGAAAAAGTCCTCTAAGTAATAGAGTGATATAACACCACCTGGAAATGATCACGACCGGCTACTGTAATAACCGTTGTTCTAGTATGCGCGCACCACGCTAACTCGTGCTTGCTACCTGGCTACCGTAATACCTGTTGTTATACATGCAATTTTATTTCTCATTCATAAAAACCTAAATCGGGGACATCTTTAGCCAGGGACAGGGACACCAAACCGGGGACTGTCCCCTGAAATCGGGGACGTGTGGTCACCCCATCCTAGCCTCCCAGCTAACAGTAGCTCCTCCCAGCTTCCTAGCCTTCCAGCTAACAGTAGCTCCTCCCGGCTTCCTAGCCTTCCAGCTAACAGTAGCTCCTCCCGGCTTCCTAGCCTTCCAGCTAACAGTAGCTCCTCCCACCTTCCTAGCCTTCCAGCTAACAGTAGCTCCTCCCGGCTTCCTAGCCTTCCAGCTAACAGTAGCTCCTCCCGGCTTCCTAGCCTTCCAGCTAACAGTAGCTCCTCCCGGCTTCCTAGCCTTCCAGCTAACAGTAGCTCCTCCCGGCTTCCTAGCCTTCCAGCTAACAGTAGCTCCTCCCGGCTTCCTAGCCTTCCAGCTAACAGTAGCTCCTCCCGGCTTCCTAGCCTTCCAGCTAACAGTAGCTCCTCCCGGCTTCCTAGCCTTCCAGCTAACAGTAGCTCCTCCCGGCTTCCTAGCCTCCCAGCTAACAGTAGCTCCTCCCGGCTTCCTAGCCTCCCAGCTAACAGTAGCTCCTCCCGGCTTCCTAGCCTCCCAGCTAACAGTAGCTCCTCCCGGCTTCCTAGCCTCCCAGCTAACAGTAGCTCCTCCCGGCTTCCTAGCCTCCCAGCTAACAGTAGCTCCTCCCAGCTTCCTAGCCTTCCAGCTAACAGTAGCTCCTCCCAGCTTCCTAGCCTTCCAGCTAACAGTAGCTCCTCCCAGCTTCCTAGCCTTCCAGCTAACAGTAGCTCCTCCCAGCTTCCTAGCCTTCCAGCTAACAGTAGCTCCTCCCAGCTTCCTAGCCTTCCAGCTAACAGTAGCTCCTCCCAGCTTCCTAGCCTTCCAGCTAACAGTAGCTCTTCCCATAACTCAGAGTTCTCATCTCTGAAGGTCTGTCTGTGTGAAGTTCATCACTTCATTTACCAAATAATCCTTTAACTTCACGACAGAAGAAAATGTCGTTCATTGATGATAATTATTGAAGCAACGTCGTCTGATTCTCCAGACTCTGCTCTGAAATGTAAAGCTGAATAAATGATTCAGGTTCTGTCCTGGCTAATGAAAGCTGGCGCTTTGATATGTAAAAACCTCTTTTACATTTTTACACAAATGAAATGACAGGTGGCCAGTGTGTGTGTGTGTGTGTGTGTGTGTTTAGTGTGTGTGTGTGTGTGTGTGTGTGTGTTTTAGTGCGTGTGTTTTAGTGTGTGTGTGTGTGTGTTTAGTGTGTGTGTTTTAGTGTGTGTGTGTGTGTTTTAGTGTGTGTGTGTGTGTTTTAGTGTGTGTGTGTGTGTTTTAGTGCGTGTGTGTGTGTGTTTTAGTGCGTGTGTTTTAGTGTGTGTGTGTGTGTTTTAGTGCGTGTGTGTGTGTGTTTTAGTGCGTGTGTGTGTGTGTTTTAGTGTGTGTGTTTTAGTGCGTGTGTGTGTGTGTGTGTGTGTGTGTGTGTGTTTTAGTGTGTGTGTTTTAGTGTGTGTGTGTGTGTTTTAGTGCGTGTGTGTGTGTGTTTTAGTGCGTGTGTAATCCAGCCATCAAATAAAATAAATGAAAGCACATCTGAGACTTTGATTCTGTTTCCAGTGTCGCTGCAGAAAAAAAACACGTTTTTGTTCCTGTTACACACAAACTCATGTTCCCATCTTTGTGAGGGCCTTCTACTGACATGATACATTCACCAACCATCTAAACTAAGGCTCTGAACATACATTAATACTGGTCCTGGTTCTGGTCTCTAGAGTCCAGGTTAAACAGGTCCAGGTGTGAACACTGATCCGGTCTCTAGAGTCCATGTAGCTGTGGACTGTTTTGAAATGAAACTGGCTCCACCCCATGTCCACGGCTACCATTCCTTGATGTTTCTTTCTTTTCTCCTCATAAATAAGTTAGATGTTCTCATGTGAGAGTGTTTCCATCTGGTTCCTAAATGTGGATCATGTCTCCAAGTCACCAAGCAGCTGTTGATGGTTCTGATCCAGTGGTAGGTAGAGATCCATTAATATTCTACTGACCACATGATGGCAATGCTGCTCATTTACAGACACACACACTGAGATCACATCTACAGAGCTGGCTGGGGACGCATGTGGAGACACATTTACATTAAGACCAGGTGGAGACACATTAAGACCAGGTGGATGGACACATTTACAGATATTTTATATTTTACTCTTCTGTAAAGCCTAGTGATGCAAATATCCTGATTCTGATTCAGTAAGTTTTATTTCCTCTCTCTCTCTCTCTCTCTCTCTCTCTCTCTCTCTCTCTCTCTCTCTCTCTCTCTATTTTTAATCCGTCTCGTTGTGTGTGAATGTCTCTCGCCCAGAGGGGAAGGTGGAGGTGACTAAAGAGGGGATGAAGCTCTGCACGATGGGGCCGGGCAAAGTGTTCGGAGAGCTGGCGATCCTCTACAACTGCACCAGGACGGCGACTGTCAAGAGTGAGTAAACTACATGTTCAGCCGTGCAGGGTGCACAGGGAGGGTCACCTCAGAGGGGATCTAACCGGTGACCTCACCGTCCCATGGCTACCTCCCTAACCACTACCCCACAGCTCCCAAATGTGCCCTTAAATGTAAAGCATCATTCACATATGAAGTGATCGTCTGGTCTCAAGCTCTGTAGCTAGACGTCCCAGGCTCTGGTTGCTATGGTAACCCTTTTAATCCAGTTGACTCAGAGTATAACCCAAAATGTTTGGCTGAAGGAAACTCCGTCCACCACTTTGGTTCCTACCACCAGATCCACCACGATGATAGAAGAAGAAGAAGAGCTAACTTCGCCCACGCACTAGACGTATATGAGGGTTACCAAGGCAACCAGAGCTTGGGACATTCACTAGTCAGTACTAAAGGACAAAGACAGTGAATGAGTCTCTTTATATGAGGATGAAGTGGAGCTCCAGGAGCATCTACTGACAGAGACCAGGACCAACTCAGGCTCAAAGGGCTCAGAGGACCAGACCTTCAGGCGTCTGGTGGAGTCCAGGTCTCAGATTTAGAGGAAAACATTTTGTAAATCCAATCAAAACGCAGCTTGACGATGTTTGACGTTGACTTTGTGTCTCCGTGAGTTTTGGTGTCTGGCTCTTCTGACAGATATCAGATCGTCTTCCCCGTCGTCATCCTCCTCTGCTCAGATTAAACTGCAGCAGGAGCATCAGGGAGGCAACAAACCATCAACCACAACTCTGGCAGCAGTGTGTCACTGTGTGTGTGTGTGTGTCACTGTGTGTGTGTGTGTGTGTGTGTGTGTGTGTGTGTGTGTGTGTGTGTGCGCACGGACCTCCAACTTTTTTGTCAGGGCTTCCTGGTGGAGTGTTCACTAAGCAGCGGTTGCCAGGCAACACCATCCGGTCCAGCCAATGAGCTAAGTTTTGGCAAGTGTGTCTCTTGGCAACAGCGCTGGGTTCGAGGGGATTCGTTTGCAGAAGGTTTTTTTTTTTTTTTTTTTGCTCGTTATCTTCACATTAACACGAGGAGCTCCAGCTGGAGTTTGTCTGCTTTAATTCTTTCAAAAATAAACGTCGGTTTTTAATCCAGAAACACAAAACGTGCAGATAAAACCCTCTGCTGCCACTTAGTCTGAGTTTATCTAAAAGGCCGTGACGCAGGAGACGTGTTGTTAAAGTTTTATGTGAGTCTTTTATTTTGAAAGTGCAGAGATTTGAAGACATCACATATCCAGGATATCCTGTTTGGCATGAACACGTGACTGTGTGCAGGTCATGATCTGAGTTTAAAACATTCTGAAAGAGTTCCTTCAGAACTAAAACTTAATGTGTTATCTGAGGTTTTATGATTTAAACTAATTATAATCGTTTTGTAAAATGCTCATTTATTGTCACATATCCACTCAGTTCAATATAAAACATTATTTACCAATTGAAAGGAGAAAAACAGTAAGCTACTTTGCAGGTGATATATATATAGAGTCCACACATGTCAATAGTTTTTAATTATTCAAATACATTTTCAGTAAAAACATGTTTTAGATAAATGAATCTGATTAATAGAAGGATGAGGATGAATCTAAAAACCATCTCTACGTCTCTAACTTCTGATCGTGCTGCTGCTGCTGCTCCGAGCATCCGACATCCCATAAACTTTGGCGCCCATGTCTCAGACAAAGCTGGTCGCCACGGTTACGATGCATCCACCTGAAGTTGCTGACAGTTGCCGTGGAGACGCAGACTTGTACATGCTTGGTCCGGTTTAATGAGCGGCTCCCAGAGTTAAGGACACGTCGTTTAAAGGCCTAAAGCCAGGAGGAGTAAACAGCCTCTGTTTGGTCACCGCTCTTTATTGCTGCTTTATGACCTGACAGCTGTTGCCACGGAGACGCCAAGTGTCCCTGTATCCATGGAAACAACAGGAGACTGAGTGTACGGTGTGTTGCAGGTGGACTCGTCACGGCTTGATAGACTGACTGGTGTCTGTTGGTTTATTTTTATTTGACTGAATTATTTACAGCTTGTTCCAAAATATAGATCATCTGTGTTCACACCTGCATCTGTCCTTCCTTCCTTCCTTCCTTCCGTGCACTCGTCCAATCAGACAGAGCCTCTGGTCCTCTGATCATTTACATATGTAATGTGTCTCGTAGCTCTGACCCATGTGAAGCTGTGGGCCATCGACCGTCAGTGTTTCCAGACCATCATGATGAGAACGGGACTCATTAAACACGCCGAGTACATGGAGTTCCTCAAGAGGTGACGACAAAACTCTAGAGAGTCAGAAAGTTTAATAACTTCAGCATAAAAAGATCTGAGACCGTTGTGTTTGTTTTCAGCGTCCCCACCTTCCACAGCCTCCCAGAGGAAACGCTCAGTAAACTGGCCGACGTCATGGAGGAGGTGAGTCTGCTTTGATCCACTCTGTCTTCTTCTGTGGTGGAGCTGACTGCACGTCCTCCAACCAGACGCTCTGATCTCGTCTTTAGACTCACTATGAAGACGGAGAGTACATCATCAGACAGGGAGCCAGAGGAGACACCTTCTTCATCATCAGCAAGGGGACGGTGAGGTCATCACTCCTTAACCTCCATAGTCCTAGAGTTAGAGTTAAGGAGAACATAAATCAAGGTGATCCCCAAGAACTGTCAGGTCCATCCTGATCCTGGTCTCTATGGACCCTGGTCCTTATGGACCCTGGTCTCTATGACCCTGGTCTCCATTTGGACATTTTTTTTCTCCTGGACATCATCACATTCTACTATTGTGCTCATTATACAATCCAGAAGAAGACTGACATAACCAGTTAAATCAGTCACCGAGGCATGCTACGTATCAATGCTAAGCTAACTTACACTATGGCTGCATTGTGTTTATTATCTGTACTACCACATTTAATTGAGGCACATGGATCAGACTCTGTCAGTCCAGTCACCATGTGGTGTATAGTTGATGAAGGACCAGAGAACGTCATTAAAAACAATGTAAGAGACATTTGTTGTCAGTTGTTTTTGGACTGAGACATTAGAAGACATTCTGACATGCTGACTGAAGCTCGCTGGTTATCTCCATCCTGATTGGCTGATCATGTTAATTACCTTTATACACAGGTGAAAGTGACCCAGGGGGATTCTGCCCACCAGGAGCCAGTTCCCCTGAGGGAGCTGTCCCGAGGAGACTGGTTTGGAGAGAGAGCGCTGCAGGGGTAAGATCATGTGACCAGACTCCAGCTCCTGACCTTCCACTCAGACTCTGATGAATATTCACGTCTCTGTGATTCAGTCTCTGAACCTTAAACTCAGAATCCATTTGTCCTGATGGTGAAAGTCTGTGCTGAGACATTTCAGTGTTGGACTGATGGACTCAGTTTTAATGTGAACATGACCTGAAGGTGATTAGGGTCAAAGGTCAAGGTCCATGTGTCACAGCTGTTAATAACAACAGTCTGACAGGAAATGAAGAGAGAGGCACTTTATTAAAGGTTTGACGGACAGTGTTTGTGTCTGGTCTCACTGTGTCCACGTCCATTTCTGGTGGACAGCTGCAGAGAGGACATGTTTAATCTGTGACGGACATTTTTAAACATTTATAACTTAATTTAAACTGTGTGGACACTTTAAAATGCTGAGGACCTTTACAAACGTGGACGTTACTAAAGTGAAGCACATAGAGGACATAGTGTAGGACTGAAGACAGAACCCTGGGGGACATCACGTGTCCAGCAGAGTCTCAGAGGACCGACTGTGGAGAAACTGCACACGCTAAAAACATAAAGCTAGTGGGCGTTAAAAGCCTGGAAGCATCGAAATGCCGCATGTTGAGGACGGACGGAGCTGAAGTGATGGAACGTGTGATTCTGTAGGAGAGAAATAATCAATAGAGTCCTCACATGTAGAGGAAACAACACAGAGTACTATCACGTGAGACGCTTTGGAGACGGGTTTACTAACGTCCCATCATCGTCACATCTGCTGCTAACTGCTTTAAAGTGTTTTCTACCATTTACATCCCTGTGTCTGTCTCCTGTGTGAGGACCAGATTCACTCTCAGCCATGACGCCGTGGTAGGTGACGGCGTTTCAGTTTTTAAAGTTTTTAAAGTAAGAGGATAAAATACTAATACACCACGTGTCATCATCCCGTCACTGAGCCTTGTTTATTATCTGTAATACCACCGTCAGACCACTAGAGGGAGACCAGGATCATGTGTGACATTAAAGCACGGGGGTCAGATTCTGTCAGGCAAGTCACCACGTGGTGCATGGTTGATGGAAAACCACATGGATACGCTCAAAAAAACCTTTGTTGTCAGTTTTAATTTTAGGTTTGGCTAGCTGGTTAGCGTCAGCTGCTTGGTAACAATGGAAAGAGAAGCTTCTCTGGTTTCTAATGACAGCCAGCATGGTAGAGTAGAACAGAGAGGATTGTGGGTAATGTTTTGTTCCATTTTGCCTGTTTTTCATATTTACACTGTTTTTATTTTGAAAATAAATAAAAACACTTATTTGATTAAAATACACTCAGACTGTTGTTTCACAGTTGATTTGTGTTTTTACAGTGTTTTGTTTCTGACAGTAGACTCATTCATGGTCTCATAAACCATGTAATCCTGGTTGTGTGTGTTGTGTCTCAGGGAGGACGTCAGAACCGCTAACGTCATCGCTGCCGAGTCCGTCACCTGCCTGGTCATCGACCGAGAGTAAGAAGTCATATCGTGTCACATTCACCGTTTACAGTGAAGCTAAACTCTGTCTCACTGTGATGTGAGATAAAACGTCCTCTGTCTGCTCCAAGATTCAAGATTCAGTTGATTATTTGTCACATGCTTGGTGTACAGGTACAGCAGCAGTGAAGCTGAACAGTCCAGAGACCTCAGCTCCAGTTAGACTGTTAACATGTTTTGTTTTTGTGACTTTAAGGCTGAACTTGTTTATTTCTGATCCAGACTGAAGCTGCTGCTGGTTAGTTTAAAGCTGCTGCTGCCCTCTGCAGGTCACTAAGACTAACTACAGGACACAGACAGACAGCAGCCCTACAGTTAGACCAGTCACTGTGAGCTCAATCAAACAAACACAAATAACAAATAAAAATGCACTAATGCACAATTCTGATTGATTTCTACATTTATTAGGGCCACACCTTAATGAACAATGAAAGACAAACAGCTCGACTGTAGCAAGTTAAATGACTGATGACTGCAACGATAAATAAAGGAGAAGCTTTTACGTATGTTTTAATGTTTCGTTGCCGCTGAAGACGTTTCTGCTTTGTGGGACAATCAGAGGAGTCTGAGTCTGAGTCCACTGATCCATAATCACTTTAAAAGGAAGTATAAGCTGTGTTCTGATTGGCTGCTCTCTGTCTTCTGCCCCTCAGCTCATTCAAGCATCTGATTGGTGGACTAGACGACGTGTCAAATAAAGGTTATGAGGACGCCGAAACCAAAGCCAAGTAGGTTCAACACACTCACACACGAGACCAGATTTAAAAATAATATGTGACTTTAAACGTCACTGACGGTTTCAGATCAAATTATGACTTAAAATAATCACGTAGCAGCCCTGAAGCAAAAATCTAAAGTTTAAATAATAGTGGGATCATTGAATAGGATCCTGAAGTCAGTGTCTGCTGCTGCAGCAGCTTTATCTTCTATGTGTCAATGTTTACAGCAGTAACAGGACACTGCTTATGCAAGAACAGCTAATAATACCAGCAGCAGCTAGAGAGTCTGAAGCAGGTCAGTCTGAAGGACGCTGCTGGAAATCACTGTTCTTTAATCTGAGGTATGTCATCAAAAATAATGAAGACAGACAGATTTAAAAACGTCTCACTTTCCTCACACTGGTCTGATGTGAAGGTTGTATGCAAACATCCATAAATCCATTAATTCACTCACGTCACGATGGAGATCTAGAAATAAAGACGATTTTCTTTCCATGTGGTTCCTAAATGTGGATCATGTCTCCAAGTCACCAAGCAGCTGTTGATGGTTCTGATCCAGTGGTAGGTAGAGATCCATTAATATTCTACTGACCACATGATGGCAATGCTGCTCATTTACAGACACACACACTGAGATCACATCTACAGAGCTGGCTGGGGACGCATGTGGAGACACATTTACATTAAGACCAGGTGGAGACACATTTACATTAAGACCAGGTGGATGGACAGGTGAGACTAGGTGAGACCAGGTGAGAGCAGGTGAGACCAGGTAGATGGACAGGTGAGACCAGGTGGATGGACAGGTGAGACCAGGTGAGACTAGGAGAGACCAGGAGAGACCAGGTGGATGGACAGGTGAGACCAGGTGAGACCAGGTGAGACCAGGAGAGACCAGGAGAGACCAGGTGGATGGACAGGTGAGACCAGGTGAGACCAGGTGAGACCAGGTGAGACCAGGTGGATGGACAAGTGAGACCAGGTGAGACCAGGTGAGAGCAGGTGAGACTAGGTGAGACCAGGTGAGACCAGGTGGATGGACAGGTGAGACCAGGTGAGACCAGGTGAGACCAGGTGGATGGACAGGTGAGACCAGGTGAGAGCAGGTGTTGTTGTGACGTCTGAAGGATGCATTAAGCTGCATGATGTGTCACAGGTGGAGCCATAGGTGGATGTATATGTGGTGTAACTGTAGCTGCTGGGTCTGGATCAGGTGACTGTCGGTCATGTGACAGTGAAGCTAAACGCCGTCGGTCGTTTCCTCTTATGGTCTAGATGCATTACAGCACACACCAGGTGTCCGGCTGTCATTCACACCAACACAAAACAGAGTGTGAATGTAAGAGAAGATTTAAAAAGTACTACAGTAAAAAGTCACACAAAAGTATTAAAAATAAAATAAAATAAAACTTGAATGTAAACGTAGCTCGTATATATTTAGGTCCAGTTAAGGCTCAGAGTGTGAGTGTGTGGCTCTAATAACAAAGATGGTACAAAATGAACTAAAATGAGATGGAACAAATTAGATAAAACATCACTGTTAATGAAACAAATAAAACATGGATAAAAAGAATAAAAGTCTTTTTATGTCAAATTAGATAAATTGCTTTAATCTTAGTGAAGATTGATGTCGGTGAAGTAACTTGCTGCTTCACAGATACTGACTGAAGTAAACGTTTATCTGGAGTCTCTCTGTTGGGAACTGATTCTGATCTGCCGGGCCAATCGGATCATTTGTGGGCGGGGCTTACTGTGGTGATGGACAGGTAACCTCATCTGAGCAGCGTGGTGTTGAGTTAGTTTTAAAAGTCTCTGATTGGTTGGAGGACGATCCAGTTTTTAGCTCTGAAACGCTGCCACTAATGAAAACCAGACGGAGAGTTAGCAGACGTCTGGAGTTTCTGGAACCGAGAGAAGCAGATGAAATATGTGACTGAATATTTATCACGAGTTTTTATTTTTATCTTTTCCACAGAAATTATAGTACTCAAAAAAATAATAATAGTTATAAAACACTTGGAGATTTTCTGTGTAAACATCTCGTCCAGATGAAATAATACTATGACCTCAAAGACAAACCTAATAAATCAAAGTTGATAATGCAGCAGCACAGAGGCAGTAAACAAAGCAGATCAGAGTCAAACACAAACTCAGCTCCATCAGATTCAGATCATTGAAGTGAGTCTTGACACCCACTCTGAACCTTTACAGTTAATCCCCTTTCTTACTATCACCAACTAATTTTAGAGTGTTTACGCGTCAGTTCGTCCTGAACGACCGACACCAGCTACTGTTTCTGCAGAAATCTGACTCCACAGCTTCCGGGAAGTAAGACGATCCCTGTTTGGAGAAGCACGCGTGAACCTGTGGAATCCTGGAGGGGGTGGGAGGGTGTGGACATCTTAATTTACCTGAGATATTAGAGATAGAAATACATAAATAAAAACTGATAATCACAGCAGAAGTCGTCCAAAGCTCAAGATGGCTCAGTTTAATCAAATGAACTAAATAAATAACCTGAAACAGGAAGTGTCTGACTGAAAGTAAACTTGTTTCCGCTGCTTCATCCTGAACGCTGCGTTGACGCCGTCGTCCCGTATATGTGGAAGATGAAACTGACAGCTACCGTTGATTTAAGATGATTATGAAACGACAGTAAACATGGAAGCTACATGAAGTTCAAGTCATGTGAGCTCTAATCAGGATGGGGCAGTGGGCGGGGCTTCGTTATTAAGTCTCCGCCCTCCAGTCACCAATGGGAGGGAGTGGCCATTTTTACACACTTACAGTTTCTGCAAGAAACATAAAGTAAATAAATCTTAAATTGCAAAACTAATAAAAAATAAACATCAGCTAAAAACTTCATCTTAACTTTCTGAAGACCATCATGACTGAGTGAATAAGAAGTGCAGCAGAAACTCTAGAATTCCTTGAAAGTTAAACTCCTGCAGATGATGAAGTGACGAACATCAACAACTTGTCTGATCTGTGAAGTCTGAAGCGTCGCTGTCCTCTGGTTTGAGGTCGGGACAGTCTGTCCTGCAGCCTCCTTCCTCTGTCAGTCAGTCTATTTAATAGCTGAGCTGCATTTACCGGGTGAACCTCTGAGCAATGTTTCCACGTGCTAAAAATACCAGCAGCAGGAGCAGCATGCTGAAACGCTGGGCGTCCTCTTTGCTTGGCATTAGAGCCTGCAGGACTCAACCAGACCAGACGTGGATGCTGTTGTGGTGAAAAGGACGAAGCTCTACGAGGTCAAACTTTAACTTCTATAGTCACATGTGCACAAAGTCACAGTCGGTGAAAACACAGATTGCATGAAAGCATTGTTGGTCTTTGCGACGGTCTTGTCCTCAGAGGTCGACTCTTCTGGATTCTGACGACGTCCCATTTGTTCGAGGATCGACTTTGTTTGTAACGTTGATGCACAAAGATCTGGAGGATCTGGCAACCTCAGCACGGCGCCATCACGCCTACCCTCACCATGTAAACTGGAAGTGGAGCTCCTCATTTGAGACGGCCCTCTTACGGACGCTTTGCCGAACCTTCTCTTGAGGAACCAAGACTCAGAGATATTTGTGCTTTTGTGCTTCTGCAACGTCGGACGACTTGAATGTTTTGTCTGCAGAAGAAGAAACTCAAACGATCGTCTGCAGAACTTTATTTGTCCGACTAGAACCCAACTACATTCCTGGAGAAGTTCTCAACCAGTTCTTGTTGATAGTCGACTGACGGCTGACGATACTTCCTGCTCTGGTGGAGAAACCGTGGTTTTTCTGATCGAGATGAGAGAGTTGCTTCCCATCCCTGCGAGGCGGCAGAGGGAGCGTCTCACCAGCCTCCCTGCTGCTCCCATCTCCTCCTCACCCATCATCTCTTTCTCAATCCAAACCTCTAAAAAGTTCCCGTTCTTCCACGTTGTCAAATGCTGCAGGTACAGCTCGTCTTTGTGGACTTAGGCTGCTCTGATTCTCGGTCTAACTGAGAATCTACAGAGAGTCTTTGAAAATGTTTTCCTGTGTCCAGTGAAGACATCTTTGTGTTTTTATTTTCAGATACGAGGCAGAGAATGCTTTCTTCTCCAGCCTGAAGCTCAACGACTTCAACATCATCGACACTCTAGGAGTCGGAGGCTTCGGCCGCGTTGAACTGGTACGATGTGATTACACTGCGACAGCTCACGGTCAACTGGATTATTCTCAGACTATATCAGAGACTGGCATTAAATGAGATGCAGAATGTGATAATGTGATAATATAGTGAGATATTAATGGAGAGATGCATCATGTGCAGGATATTTTCTATAATGTTATGAACATATACAACGCAGCACAATCAGACCTATCGTAAAGAAAATATCAGATTGTTCACACTAGTTTTACACTGGTTAGGAAGTGGTTTCAGACTGCTTTGAATGAATTTCATTTTCCAAGACTGAGATCCATTTCAGATCAGACTCATTTGAAAATCAAATTTAGTTTTAAAACCAGGTTTAAGACATTTGAAACAGGTTTCTGATAAAATTCAGACTAGTTTGAATCCGTCTTAGATTAGTTAAACCAGTTTCAGTTCAGTCTGCTTCTGTTTTCTTTTGAGACCATATTTCAGTCTAGTTTAAATCCCTTTTAGTTTCATATTATCTAGACGGTATTTTATTTTGAATACTAGTTTTGATAGTTGGGGATCAGTTAAAACTTAGTTTGAGACCAGATTCATGAGGGACTTAAAAGTAGTTTCCTGTTCAAGACCAGAGGCCGTTTGCAGATCTGGTTTGAGACCAGTTTGAGTCGTGCAGTGTGTACAGAAGGAGTTCAAAAATCAGATTTATCACTGATAACATTGATATTTGCTGTGAATTTCCAGTAAATCGTTGGTTCTGGTAACTGTTAACTAGGACTCTACTAGATTAAATGGAGGGAAAGTATGAGGTGGATGGAAACCTGGACGGAGGGGGGGTTACGGGTGGTGCATTGCGGCTCAGGGAGTCAAGTTTCTCTGCGGCAGGAGGTGGGGCTTAGGGGGGTGGTGTAACTTATGATGGAAGGGAAGCCCTGCAGAGGGTTTGCCCAAAAACAGGAAGGAATCCCCGCTCAGGGTCTCCCGTCATTCCTCTGGAGATATTCTTAGTCGTTCAGTCAGAACGTAATCCTGCACCGTGGAAAAGTCTGACCTCTGACCTCCAGACCGACCGTCTGACCACCACTCAGATAGTTTCCATCGTGGAACGGCTCCAACTGAACCCCACCACATAGACCAGATATGTTTAATCTCAACAGTGTTTCATGTTCTGAGACAAAGACAACTGGACCTGAAGGCTTCACTTCTAAACCACTGCTGGAGACTTTAGGTTTAGTCTTTATTTAGCTGTGATTGGAGGAATCTGTTTGATCAGGTATTACCAGACTCTGGTCATGTGACCTTCAGGTGGACTCCACCCACAGATGTTCCTGATAAAACCTAAACTCTCCAGCATCATTCAGAGCTGAACACTTGGAGGACACGTCTTCCACAAACACAGCACGTCCACTTGAGTTTGTCTCATTTGTATAAACGTCTTCCAGTGAAGATCCTGCCGGTGTTTTTCTATCATCTCTCGCTCTGACTGAGGCGTGACCGCTCTGACATGTCAGGGCTCAGATAACGTAACATGAAGAACTCGTCCACAAATAGAGGACTGTGTCATGTTCTACTAACGCCACAGAGAGGTGTTTACTACCTGAACACACTTTACAGGACGACTTCACCGCAGACAACAAGACATGACTGGATCAGAGAAGCATTTAAACCCCTGAATAAACCTCCATTACTGACTTTGTTCACGTGTTTTGAATCACTAGATTTACGTCTGAAGTTTCTTCCTGTAGCTTTAAATGCCGTCATCTCAACTGATCTGCTGAGAATCAACACACAGATCAAACTGTGTGTGAGTTTAAAGCTTCGTCTGTTTATCTTTGTTCAGGTGCAGCTGAAGAACGAAGAGGCCAAGACGTTCGCCATGAAGATCCTGAAGAAGCGTCACATCGTTGACACGAGGCAGCAGGAACACATTCGCTCCGAGAAACACATCATGACGGAGGCGCACTCAGACTTCATCGTCAGGTGAGTAGAGCAGGCCTCACAGACACTGAAGACACTTTATTTTCATTTAATCGCTGGATGCAACGTCTTCTTCTGGACGTCTGTCTCAAACTCTGTGGAGACTTCATTTTTCACTAAGAGCAAATGACTTCCTGTTTCCAGTCGCCAGGGTCTAGAAAATAAAAGTCTTTAATTAAATGTTCAATAAAACAATTTAATAAAACTTGGTTCAAAAATATGACAGCATTCACGACGTTCTGAGGCAGAGAGATGGACGATGTAGTTTGAATCAGATGTTTGTAGTTTTGATGAATCCTTGTTGTTAATGTTCAGGTTGTATCGGACGTTTAAAGACAGTAAATATCTGTACATGCTGATGGAGGCCTGTCTGGGTGGAGAGCTGTGGACCATACTGAGAGACAGGTACACTTAACACTGTTTGTGTAAAAATACTGGTACAAACGTCTTGAGATGAGATGACATGTTGTAACGAGACTGGATGCGTTTTGTGTCTCTTTTGTTTTAGGGGTTCGTTTGAAGATTCCACCACCAGGTTCTACACGGGCTGCGTGGTCGAAGCTTTCGCCTACCTGCACGCCAAAGGCATCATCTACAGAGACCTGAAACCTGAAAACCTCATCCTGGACAGCCGAGGATACGCCAAGCTGGTACGTTACCAGCATCGCTACGGCTTTATTCTAACAGCTAATGTTAGCATGCTAGGCTAAGGAAGGCGCCACCAAAACACTGTGATCACATTGGTAATCAAGCTCTTAGTCCTTATGGTGCTGGGAGCATCATCACATTCTACCATTGAGCTCATTATCCAGAAGAAGACTGAGATTTCCTCCATGTTGTTCACACGTGGAACTCCCCAGAGAAACCACTGACAAAGACATGCTACATATTGTTGTTAAGGTCTCGTTGAGTACAAGATAAGCATATTATGTTTATTACCTTTAGCCCACTAGATGGAGGCAAATAACCACATATGGCACAGGGCTTAGATTCTGTCAGTCAGTCACCACGTGGTGCACAGTCAGTAGAGAATCGTGTGGATAGACTCAAAGGGGCTGCATTTGTTTTTGGATTTGATGAAATATTGAGACAGAAGAAGAAACTCTGACATGATGACGGAGACACTCTTAAACTAAAATATTCAAATTGGTGACAAAGACAAACAATGAAATGGTGTAAAGTGAATTGTGGAGAGACAGATCAGTTTTGTCTTTTCCAGGTGGACTTTGGTTTTGCTAAGAAGATCGGTTTGTGTAAGAAAACGTGGACGTTCTGCGGGACGCCAGAGTACGTGGCCCCAGAGATCATTCTCAACAAGGGCCACGATGTCTCTGCGGACTACTGGTCCCTGGGCATCCTGATGTACGAGCTGCTGACCGGCAGGTGAGGACGCAAACAAATGGACGACAGCAGAGTCAGACTTCTCTCGTTCAGTGTTTCATAGCGTCCGTTTGTGTCTCCAGTCCACCGTTTTCAGGTCCAGATCCAATGAAAACCTACAACATCATCCTGAGAGGCATCGACATGATCGAGTTCCCCAAGAAGATCACCAAGAACGCTGCAAACCTCATCAAGAAGCTCTGCAGGTAGGGGGCGCTGTGCGTCTGAGCGGAGTCAACATTCATCGTTTCAACCTGCAGATTTAATATTTAAACTCTTTGACAGAGATAATCCTTCAGAGAGACTTGGGAACCTGAAGAATGGAGTCAAGGACATCCAGAAGCACAAGTGAGTGATCACGTCCTTTAGATGTAGATGGTTTAAAATCAAATATGTCTATTTTCATGATGCTGTCTGCAAAGATCAAATAAACTGGAGTTCAGTGTGTCTCTGCTTCTAAACCTGAGACTAATCTAATGTGTTTGTGTTCAGGTGGTTTGAAGGCTTTAACTGGGAGGGGCTGAAGAAAGGAACTCTGACTCCGCCCATCACACCTGGCGTGAGTAGGAATCATGTTTTTTTCTCAGGTGCCGTTGAGACCAGGTGTTAACATCTGTCCTGAGTGATTTAATCTGAGCGTCCAGTTTAAAATATAGACGATGCATCAACCAGATATTTGAGATGTGATTGCTGAGACTCATTAAAGTCTGAACGATGTTGTGTTACGTTTCACAGTCTTAAAGATATGTTGGAAATCTTCTCGTCTAACAAAGTCACTTAAGACACTGAAATATTTGAGAAATTTAATGACACCTAATAGACAGGTCCAGACAGGTCCATCCTTTTCATTACAGTTAGATGATTGGACGCCTCTGGTCAGCCATATACGGTGAAGAGAGAGATGTAGATGTTAAACCATATCAGCTTTAGAAAACACAAGCAAAGCAAGAAAACGTCTTCAAATACTAAATGACAACAGAAATGTTTCCAGGGGGACGACAAAAAGTGATGGACCTGCTCCACTTTTGGAGTTGTTGACGTTAATTAATAATATTTAAAGATTTATTCTGAGCCTTCTGGTGTCTCTTTGGGATCTTTTTTCACTGACCTCTGTGCTCCATTCAGCGCCGGTCTTGTCTATCATTTGCCAGGATATTTGACTCTATGTCTTCTTGTCCAGGTGTCCTCTGCGACCGACACCAGTAACTTTGACAGTTTCCCCGAAGACACTGATGAACCGCCGCCAGATGACAACTCTGGATGGGACTATGACTTTTAAATCAGCGTCCACGAGCTCAAACCAAACCCTGAAGCTGGACGCTCTACAGGCGACGGCTTCTCATCAGGCTTCAGGTGACGGTGGACGGTTCCACCTGAAGGACCTCGACATGACACGGCTTTTTATGGACGACCAGACTCTGAGGGATCAAAAGTGACCTCAAATGATTGGAGTACTGGTTTCACTGGTCCTGTCCTCTAATGAGACAACTGGTGGAAGATGAATCTGATCAATGATCAAAAAAAAAACAGTTCTTAAAGTCTCTGGTGCATTCAAGGTCCTTCTTTTCTTAAAGGTTTATAAGAAGGTTTTTTAACTTTTACAAGAGAGGAAATGATTCTATCTCCTCAGTATTTTAGCTCATTGCATGGATTCTGCAACCTGAGTGCTCCGTCTGCCCTTGGAGATCGTTGGAGACCTTTGGAGACCCTTGGAGATCGTTGGGGACCGTACACCAACGATGGATCCTTGATTGGCTGCAGGGGAACTTTGGGTTTATCTGTGGGATCAGTTCTAAAGTCGTCTTCTTTTCCTGCAGGAGCCTCCAAACACATTCTTAACTTTCAGGAGCTGCACAGATCATCCTCAGCTCCACACAAAAGAACGATGACGGCTGAGCGTTGAGCCCTCAGTCCACGTCACAGGTCTTCACTTACGTCCTGTTTGATGCTGCAACACTTAACGGTAGCTCGGTTGTCAGTGAAGCCACCGGAGGCTGGAAGATGTTATCACTAAGTGCTTCCTAGAGGAACGGACAAAGCTGGACCCCGAGGGGCCCCAAAGACCCCAAGCATTTCTTTAATGTGATGACTTTGTTGGAATTAATACAAAGCTCTGTCAAGTGTCCTTCATCACTGGCTGACGCTTGAACTTTGACCCTGAGATCATTCTGCTACTACTACTGCCTGACCTGTGGCGTCTGGAGGAAGGGTTTGAGGTCCAGGTGAAAGACAAACCTGAGGACACCGTGATGCCTTCACTTCTCATTTCGTTTAATGGAACTACAAATCCAAAGACAGACAAAGAAGACGTTGGGCGTAGTAGCGGTTTATGACTCCCAGAGGACGATTTCTACTTTGAAACTTTCCTGTCATTCTTTACTTCGTACATCTCTGAATTGCATGAGAACTGATGACGTTTGCACATGTTTCCAAGACTTCCTACATGTTTTTGCACATAGACACTTCACAACTTTAATTTCTCATCAGCTGTTTGGTTTAAAGGTGTTTGAAGGCCGAGGAGGCTTCAGGATAATTCAGATTTCAAGAAAAATGTGTCACAAGCTTTTTCTTCAAAATAGATTTAACACTTTAACCATCTCTGAGTCAGTGCCGGTATCCGTGACTCAAACTGGTCAAACCTCTCAATATTGGTATCAGGAAAGAGGACATCGTCTTCCCGAGCCAGAACCAAACTAAAAAGACATGTCAACATTCCCAGAGAAGACGTTTGGTGTTGTAAAGGGGTTTAAATTGACTTAAAGAAAAAAACTTTGAGATTCGAGGGAAGATCATGTTTGAGGTTTCTCTGTAAGTTTGTGAAATAAGTCAGAATAAGGTTTTAAAACTCTTGCAGTCTTTGCCCGGTGTAACTCACTAGGAGGCATATCTGAATCAGTTTATGGAAACGTCTGACTATGAATTTAGGCAACACCAGAGAAAGAAGACGCAGTTTGTTAAAGTTGAGATTAAGGTTAAACAAACAGCTGAAACAGGAAATCAATCACACATTAAGATAACCGCATGCGTTCAGAAACTCCACAGGAAATGTTGAGCCGACGTAGATGTGAAGTCTTTGAGGTTTGTTTTTACTTCCACAGAGAAAAAGTTTGTATCTATGACGTATTTTGTGGCCTTTTGTAAAAGCTCCTGATAATTGTTTCTCTTAAAACAACTTTGTGCTAGCCGCCTGATTTTGCTGTGATATCTTTTTGTGAAGCGGTCGGTGCATTTCTGTGAGCTCTGCATGAAAACAGTGGTTTGTTATATTCTCACCACCAGAGGGCAGAATACAGACGAGGGCAGTACTGATATGCAACGTTAGCCTAGCTTAGCATAATATCTAAAGGCAAGAGGGAACAACTCGCCTTTGAAACTGATTTATTCTCATAAGACCGCATAACTCCAACCAGAAAGTGTTAACCACCCTTTCAAAATAAAGAACTGATGCTGCAAAATAAAATATAGCCCTTAAATATTATTTAATTACGAAAAAGATACGTTTGGACCAGAAGGAGAAAACTTTATGTTGATGAGTTTATAAGATAAAGCTCGAAATCGCTGATTTGTTTGTATATATTGGTAATAAAGTGCATTCTATTATTATTATTATTATTATTATTATTATTATTATTATTATTATTATTATGTCTGCCATGGTAGCTGATTTCAGTTCAAAAAGCTTTACGGTCATGACTGTTAAACAAAGAAAAATAACCTTTGCCAAAGCATTTCGATGTGTTAAAAAATAAACGGTTGTTTAAAAAAAAGACTTGACGTTGTTCCTTATTTCTAAGAGTTTGAAGCTTATTGTTCTCCCTGTATAATATAATATAATATAATATAATATAATATAATATAATATAATATAATATAATATAATATAACGTTCGCGAGCCGGAAGTGAACTCAACTTCCGGCTTTGTACTTGTACTTCCACCAACTGACCGTGAGGTGTCACTGTGTCACCGCTCAATACGGAAGTGGAGGCGCTGTTGAACGTAAGTGAGATGTTTGCTTTAAAAAGTGACGATTTAAGGTTTCTTAGACTTTCGACGCATTTTAAAACTCCTCCACTGACTTCGCGGTATATTTCTAAATCTAGAGGTTTCACTGTGAAGTTCGGCTCACACGGATCACACAAACAACAGCGTTATATTCAGTTAGATTTATAAAGTATATCGGTGGGTTGAAAACGTCAAGTGGGAAGCATCTATTTATCTTTTTAAAATGTCTTGAGTTGAGTTTTATCAACAATTATTGTGAAAGTAGGTGTCGTGACAAAAAATACTGAAATGAATTTGATGTATAAATGAGTTTGTTAACTAGAACACACAAAAACAAACCGGTTAAAAAGCTGATTTAGTTCTGTTTTAATATGAGCACATTTTAAATGGTTCCTCCTCCCTGTCTTCTTTCCTTCTTCATCTTCCTCCTCCTCCTCTTCATCAGTAAACCTCCACAGTGCTCTGGTCACGTCACTTGATTCCGTCTCCATGGTAACGGCTCATCTCCTGATCACAGTCATTAAACTCTTGATGTGAGGAGAAGCACGTAGCTGCACCTCCTCTTCCTCCCTCCTCCTCTTCCTCCCTCCATTTTTATGAATGAGAATCACACACACAATGACGTCAGTAACAAGCCCCTCCCCCTCTGATGCGGGAAAAACCTCACGATCAGGAAGAGAGAGAGAGACAGAGAGAGAGAGGCGTCCTCATGTTCTCCATATGTCTCTCGCCCACCCTCCTCCTCCTCCTCCTCTTCCTCCTCCATCCTTTTACCCACCTCCCTTCTTCACGACCTGGAGGATGAGTAATCCAGGGAGGGAGGATACCAACATCACCACCACCACCATCATCATCAGCCGTGAACGTGCAGAAGAAGAAGGATGAACATTTAAAAGCTCAGTGTGAACGGAGCTGGATAATTCCTGGACTGGCTGAATCAATCTTTATTTAAGTGGAGCAGACTAAACCCTGGAGCCTGAGAGAGGGAGGAACATTCCCACCTCTGGACAGTTCTCCTGAGCGTGGACGTGGCTAATATCTGAGAAGAGCTGGACCAGAGGGAGGCTGGTTTCACTGCATGGTACCAGACTAGTTCAGGGAGAGGAGGCTGTGTGACTCATCCACTGGGTCGTGGGACGAGACTACTTCCTGAACACCAAGTCTTTTCCTCTCTCCTACCTCTATATGTGATGTCTCACAGACTGGGACCTGGATAATATCTGGAGTCACTCATCCATACGTATATCACTGACTGGACTCCTCCTGGGACCTGGTTAATCTCTGGATCAGTGTGTCTGGCATGTTCTGCTTCTGCCTGCAGAGTTCCCTGCTGAAGCTCCAGGCGCTGGAGGTAGAGGGGGGTGGCTCTCTGGGACCGTCCCCCGAGGAGAGCCCCCCAGCTCTGGGCAGCAAGGAGCAGAAGAGCCCCTGTGGGCCGGCCGAGCTCGGAGGGAAGGAGGGGAAGACGTTGGCTCTGTGCCACAGCACCCCCGCCGACGAGAACAGCCCCCCAGGTACCTGTCTGCTCACACCTGTCTGTCTGTCTGCTCACACCTGTCTGTCTGCTCACACCTGTCTGTCTGCTCACACCTGTCTGACGTATGAATACTGTTTGGACACATGTGGGTAAAAGTTCCACCTGTAAAATAAAATTCAGATTTCTAACTGAGAACATTTTCATGAATGAACTTGTGTGTGGTCTTGTTTTCATCAATGGACTAATCCAGTTCTTCATGGGACACAAACAACTTGTTGGGGGTAACAAGCTTTTAGTCTACAATTTGTCCTTTAGTTTATCTGAAATTAATCTCACATAGTGTTTCATAGAGACCAGGGTCCATGGAGACCAGGGTCCATGGAGACCAGGACTGTGGGATCTACTCCTGGATTGTATAATGAGCTCAATGGTAGAATCTGATGATGTCCAGGAGAAATCAAATGTCCAAAGGTTGGACTGTGTGGACATTGTCTCCTGTAGTGGAATCAGTAGGATTTTGGAGCCAGATTCACTTTCAGGAGGTAAAAACCCAACGTGGAACACTTTGGGTTCTTTGGTTCTCCACATGTCCAGATGGAGAGTGGGCCTGGTTCTATTGTTACTAGAACCTTTGTGGTGTTTCTCTAAACTCTTGGTCCAGTTCTAGTTCAGAGTGATATCATTGCTATCAGGGTGTTTTCTACTATCTCATCTAGAAGACATTCCATAGAGACCAGGGTCCATAGAGACCAGGGTCCATAGAGACCAGGGTCCAGAGAGACCAGGGTCATTAACAGGGACCTGCTGGTTCTGCAGATAGTCCTGATTTCTGTTGTTTTAGGCATCTTACGGTCCCTAGAGGTTTGATGGAGCTGCAGGTTCTGTTACTCCAGGTTTAAACCATCATCTCTTGGTCTGTGTCAGATTAATCTGTTCCTCTTTCTCGTGATCTGTTTTACAGAGTGAACCACCACCACCACCAGGCGTGTTGTTTCCCCTGACGGTCGTTCTATTTATAGAACAGATTTAAAGCCCACCCTGGAGCATGGGAGACGCTCTGTTACACTTTCAGTTTATTCTCATTAAAGCTCCCTCTGTTCAGAGTAGATCCTTCAGAGCTACCTTTGTGATGACATGAGCAGGAGCAGTGATGGGCAGGTTAGTGATGAGATCATTTGAGTCTCAGCTTCATATGACTGTGGTTCTAGATCAGTGAGAAGGTTTAAATGATCCGTTAGGTGGTTCTGGAGGGTACATGATGGACCTTGTTCTAGAGATGATTGATCAGGTTTTGGTTTTGATTGTTTTGTTGATTTGTTGGTTCTAGTGCTTGTTACGGTAGTTTTAACTGGTTCTTGACACGGTTCAGGTTGATCCTGTAGGTGAATAGTGATGAGGCCAAGACAGACGCTTTATGACGATGTTCTGTTGACGCAGGTGGTTGTTGGGTCTTCAGTGATTGAGGAGGTTTCTACCAGGTCCTTGAGGTTGGTCCAGCAATAAGTTGTTGGTAGTCTCTGATGTGGTACTGATGGTCTCTGAGGAGGTTCTAGTGGACATGGAAACTCCAGCGTGGTTCTGGCTGCGACTGGGGAGGTTTAAGGAGAATCTCGTGGCCTGGGCAGATCTAGTGGGTGTTTAGTTGGTTCTGGTGGCAGTAGAAGAGCTAGTGATCACTGTGGTACCAGTCACTGACGTGGTGCTGATGGTCACTGAGGAGGATTCAGAGACATTGTCTCTTAGCATCTACAGGACACTGAGCCGTCAGGACGTCCTAAAACAGAACTACCTTGTTGTGAAATCTCCAGTTTAATATAAAATCCAAGGCGACGTTTGTTGTGTTTGTTTGACTGGATGATGAGTTCTCTGGTAGTCTCTGATTCATTCACAGGTTTGACCCTCGCTGCTTCCCGTCCTCTGACTCATTGGCTCTGAGCTGCTCTCGTAAACACAAAAACAAACATCTGCTATAAATAAATTCAGTTTCTGCTCTCAGCTAAAAACACAACCTCCACAGAGGAGCTGCTTTTATTATTACATTCAGTCTTTGTCCTCTGTGTGTCCCCAGAGCTGCTGACCGTCCTCACCAGACCTCCACAGTCCCCCAGACACCAGCCGTTGACCCCCATCCACCCGATCCAGCAACCCACCGCCACCGATGGGGTGCTGCCCCCCAGCCCTCACCACTCCCCGTACTCCCCACAGAGGAGCAGCCCCGGAGGTGATGGAGGAGATGGATCAGAAGGAGGAGGAGGAGGAGGAGGTGGAGCTCTCCTCCAGCTGCTTTCAGGAGGCCCCAGCCCCCTGCCCTCCCCCCGATGCTCCAGCCACAGCCTGAGGTTCAACTCTGACCCCGACACTGCTCCATCGCCGCCGTGCAGCCAGCAGTACATACTGTAAGCATCACCTGGCCCCTCACCCCAGCCTCTCACCCCAGCCTCTCACCCGGCCCCTCACCTGGGCCTGTTTCTCGTTTAGGAGTCTGGTCTAGACTGGGGGCTCATTGGTTCTCATTAGATGATGATGATGATGATGTTTTATCGTTTTGCTGTAGCCAGTGTCCCGTCTAGCAGTAGCTCCTCGTAGCCTCCCGTCCTGATCAAGCTCTCTCTGTTTGACCTCGTTCTTTCCGCTGCATTAATTCGTCTCATTTAATCCTTCGTCTTCGTCTTCGTCTTCTGTTTTTGACCCACAGCCTGAAGCCAGTGATGTTTCTGACCCAGTTCACCGTCTTTATGTCTCCCTTCTCTTTACTTCCTGTCTTCCTCTGATTATATTCAGTCCTTTATTAAACACTGAAGTAGAACCATCAGACCCTGACTGTGAGTGAGTGGAGCCTCCGGTGACACGCTGAAGTGGTTTAACGGCTCTGATCTTTGTGTCCAGGTGTCGGGGACGTGGGGACAGGACCGAGGGAGCAGAGGCCGAGTGTCCGTCCTCCATCCCGTTCCTCACCAGACACATCCAGACCCTGAAGAAGAAGGTTCGCAGGTTTGAGGACCAGTTTGAGCAGGAGACGAACTACAAGGTGAGTCCAGACGGAGCCTCCACTTCCTGTCTGTGGTCCACCAGAGCTAAACAAACAAACTGAGCCGTCGCCATGGAGACCAGACCACGCGACCTGATCAGGTACACGAGTTCACCGCAGAGGAGCATAGAACAGGAGAAGAAGAATAGAAAAGAGGAGATGAAGAAAAAGAAGAAGGAGGAGGAGAAATAAAGAAAGAAGAAGAAGGAGGTGTAGAAGAAGAAGAAATGAGGAGAAGGAGAAAAACTAGATGATGAAGAAATGAGGAAGAGGAGAAATAAAGACAATAGGTTCATCTTTTCAAACACTTGTTTCAGCGTCTGGTTGTTCTTCTTCCTCCATGTTTCTGTCCCTCACCTGATGATGATTAGTGAAGGTTACCATGGTTACCACCACCACAACCTCTGCTCCTCATCCTCCAGGTCTGGTCTGAATAACAGATGATGATGATGATGTTTGTCTCTCTTTGTTTCAGCCGTCCCACAACGACAAGTACTCCAACCCAGAGATGGTCAGAGTGATGAATGAACTGGCGAAGGCTCGTAAGCAGCTCAAAGGTAGAAACACCTGATTCACATTAAACCAGTCTGGACATCGACTCAAAGAGCTTAAAGACCGACGGCTTGTGTCTTCTTCTTCTTCTGCAGAGCTGAGACTGAGGCAGTCGGTGTTTGAGTCGAAGGAGTCAGAAAACTCAGACGTGTGCAGGTGAGAGCAGATCAACCACCGACGCTTCACGTAGGAGACGGTTTAACTGCAGCACAAACACAGACGTCCACATTATTATTGTTCATGGTGCAGGTACGGCTCAGGGCAGCAGGGGGCGTCGGAGCACAGTCCGTCCCTGGAGGAGACGGTGGACTCTCTGTTCAGACGTCTGAAGGAGAAGAGGCGAGCTCTTGGTCTCCCTGACAACATGAAGGTGGGTTCTCTGTTCATCTCCTGCCTCCGTTTGTTTCGTCTCCAAACTGACGTCGGCTCCTGGTTCCTCTCAGGAGATGACTCAGGCTCAGATGGTCCTGGAGAAGATCACGCTGCAGAAATGTCTGCTGTACTTTGAGAGTCTCCACGGCCGACCGGTGAGTGTCCTCTGCATCGTCCTCACAGCCAGAAATAAGAAATAAAGAGCCTCAGAATGAGACGTCCACGCAGCAGGGAGGACTTCATTCCACCTTAAATAAAGACGCTTGTTTGTTTCTCAGGGAACGAAGCAGGAGAGGAACCTGGTGAAGCCGCTCTACGACCGATACCAGATGATCAAACGTTTACTGTGTGCCAGCCCGACCATCACCACTATCGTAAGACACACACTCCCTAAAAATAAAACCAGGTCTGGACCAGTTTTAACCCTCAATGACCTGAGCCTGCAGCCTTTATTATACTCTGTCCAGGGAGCTGTTATCTAAAGAAGAAATAAATCTAAACTAGAATGAAAAGACTAAAAAACTACACACGTTGGTTTCTACTGAGACTGAAAACTGTTTCCGTCTCTCAGGAGGAAGAGGACGGTTCTGATGAAGACTCCACGCCAGACGTACTTCCCGTCCCGCCGCCTCCTCACAGAGCGACTCGACCGACAGCCGGGGAGGAGGACAGCGACCGGGACAGCGACCCGGCCTTCGTGTCCCCGATAGACGAGATGAAAGCCGTCCGTCAACAAGCTGCCATCACCACGGCCAACCTCCACGAAGCCTCCAGGTGAGTCCCACACCGAGACCCTCTAAGGTCAAGAGCTCCCCCTGGTGGCTGGCTGCAGTACAGGTCATACAAGCCACGCCCCCTTTGTGTTAGTGGGCGGGGCTTGGGCCACGTTTCTTTCTTTTCAGGTGGTTAAATAATGTGACATTGTGATGATTGACAGGTGCTGCTACGTCCCAGTTTCTCGTGTCTCATGTCTTTGTCTTTTCAACCAATCAGGGCTCAGCTGCTGGTGTGTCTGCGTGAAACGAGAGCAGAGAAGAAGACGAGGCGTAAAGCGCTGAGGGAGTTTGAGGAAGAGTTTTACCGTCAGACAGGAAGGTGAGCGACAGCGTCCGGAGTTTGACTCTTTAGGTTTTTTTATCTTTGATTTACGAAGCGATCGTGTTTCCCGACAGAATTTGTCAGAAGGAGGATCGCACTCCGATGAAGGAGGAATACCAGGAATACAAACAGCTGAAGGCGAAGCTCCGTCTGCTGGAAGTCCTCCTCAGCAAACAGGACGTCACAAAAACCATGTGAGGAAACCTAGCGACTCTCTCCTGAGCCGTCAGGAGAGACTTCCTGTACAGTTTCTCTTCTTCTTCTTCTTCTGCTGTAAAATCAACAAACTGTAAATCATCATCCAGTCAGAGCCGTGACTTCTCTCTGCTGGTCTAACGTCAAACCAACCAGCATCCTTTCAGACCTCCTCTGTCGTTTTGTACATCTGTATTTATTCCATATCTGTTTTATATGAACTAAAGGTGTTTGAGTCCGACTGAAAGCACTTTAAAATGTCGGGGAGCTGCTTCCGTTAAGATAAAAACGAAAAAGATTATCAAGAGTGGATTTTTTTGTCGTCTCAAACAACCTCATGAAGCAATAAGAGGTAAATGAACTGAACTTAGCTAGCTTAGCGTAGCCATCTGGTTCATTATGAGGCGTTTCAACCGATGCAAAGAAGAAGAAAAACAAAAGACTAGTGTAGTCCTCCAACCAATCACAGACATTTAGTTGTTCCAGTTAGTCTATAAGCCGGAGCAGCTTCCTCCAAGATCTACCGGGCCAATCAGATCGTGTAGGCGGGGCTTAATGTGGTGATGGCGTCAGCATGACATGACCATTGAGACCTTGCTGCTCTAAAGGCGCTAGTGTGGCAAAGAGTTAGCCCTGTTAGCTAGCATGGATAGAAATAGCTAGATGGTAGCTAAAGGTTAGCAGAGGAGAGGCTAGCTGGGAGCATTTGATGAAATGTTTTGCCTGGATTCAAACCAACAACCTCCTGCTGCTAGCCAAGCAACACAAGCTAACTAAGCTGCTAGCTTAAAAACCAGCTCCAACCTCCTCCACCTGCAGCGCTTTAGTGGAGGAAACTATCTGGAGTCTCTCTGCTTGGATCTGATCCTGCTCCAGCAAAGATCTGACGAACCAATCAGATCATGTGGGCGGGGCTTAACGAGGTGATGGAACAGTAGTCATATATGTCGTCTGAGTTAGTTTAAAGGTCTCTGATTGGTTGGAGGACTGTCCAGGTGATTTATTTTTATTTATGTCTCATGATGAAACTCAGAGTTTACAAGTCTACAGCTACCGCTCAGATGACCTTTATGACCACTGATCCTCCACGTGAAGCCACGCCCCCAAATGATCCGATCAGCCGGCAGCTTTACTCTGCTCACTTTATTTAAATAAATAAATCAATTCTTTTTGCTTAGTTTTCTTGAAAACAGCAAAAAAAGAGAATCAACAGACGTTTTAGTCTTTTAAAACGAGTTTCAGAGCGAAAATGTGAAGCAGGATGAAGGAGCTGATGAGGTTCAGTCTTAAATGTGAGTGCAGACTGCAGAGAGATGCATCTGTGTTTATGTCTGAGCACTTTTTATGTTTTATCCAAAGTGTTAATATGCAACATGTTCTGTACCTGGAGGTCAAAGCTTCAGATGTTTGCATCAGAAAATCTGCTGTAGATAAATGTTTGAGTCGAGAAGCTTCAGAGCTCAACAACCAAATCACCGTAAAGTCTGTGTAGATGAAAGCAGACGAATCAGCTCAACCAGACTGTGAAGAAACACACGGATCACTGAGTGTTAAACTCTCCCACTGATTTAAAGTGTTTAATGATTTAACGTCAGTATAACATGAACAGGATCCAGCTTTCACCTCTATATAAACGGTGTCCAGTCAAATCAGATCTGTGTTCCTTATGAAACGTGTCGGTGTCTCGTCATGAACCGAAGCTGGACGTCCTGCTGAGGTTTAAATCTGTTGAATGCTGAGTGCACGTCAATGTTCACACCTTACTCTGACTCTGCTGTGATGATAAGTAATGTCCTGTGATTCTGCCTGACAGATTTCTATACAGACCAGTTTCAAATAAATATTTTTGCTATTTACAGAATTTTGTCATTTTGTTTGTATTTTTATATTTTAACAATTTACGTGTTTCTTAATAAGTGCTGATCCATTTCAATGAATAACTACAGTTTATTTTATCCAGAACTTTAAAGTCTTGTTTAATTCTTGTGTCCCGTCAGTCCTGGAGACTCTGGCTTCTCTGGTCTCATCACTGATGGTAGAAACTGGAGGTGACTCTGAAGATGTTGGACGAGCCTTGATAAGGCATGATGACGGGTTTCAAGGCTTGCAGCTGTTTGTAGTGTCCAAAGTGTTGTATCCTGTAGGAGCCGATACGAGCCGACGGGGGAATGTGCCACTCGACTGTGGCGTTGCTTTGACGGTTTGATCCCTTCAGCCAATGAAACCTGCAGCAAGAGAGTCGAGACACCAGGTCAGAACTTTGATTCATGTTTAGTCTTAAGGCCGATCACAAGATGTTTTCTGTTATTTAAAGTCACAGTGAGACTAAGGCCCCGTTCAGACCTCACATTAACACCTGTCCTGATCTCATCTGTGTGAACAGGTCCAGGTGTGAACACTGATCTGGTCTCTAGAGTTCAGGTTAATCAGGTCCAGGTGTGAACACTGATCTGGTCTCTAGAGTCCAGGTTAATCAGGTCCAGGTGTGAACACTGATCTGGTCTCTAGAGTCCAGGTTAATCAGGTCCAGGTGTGAACTCTGATCTGGTCTCTAGTCCAGGTTAAACAGGTCCAGGTGTGAACTCTGATCTGGTCTCTAGAGTCCAGGTTAAACAGGTCCAGGTGTGAACACTGATCTGGTGTCAGTCCACATGTGGAGGTGGTCTGGGACACATGTGACCTCCTTCCTTTGGTAGAGTGAACACACAATGAGTCCTGGGTCACATTAAAGACCAGCTACTCACCAGGGCTGATCTGAGGAAGAGGAGGAGAACTCATTCATTCATCCACTAGTAGAAATGATCACATTCCACATTCTGATCCAGTGGTAGGTAGAGATCCATTAATATTCTACTGACCACATGATGGCGCTGCTGCTCATTTACAGACACACACACTGAGATCACATCTACAGAGCTGGCTGGGGACGCATGTGGAGACACATTAAGACCAGGTGGATGGACAGGTGAGACCAGGTGAGAGCAGGTGAGACCAGGTGAGACCAGGTGAGACCAGGTGAGACCAGGTGGATGGACAAGTGAGACCAGGTGAGACCAGGTGAGACCAGGTGAGACCAGGTGAGACCAGGTGTTGATGTGAGGACTGAACAGGGTCTAAATCATCTGACAGTTTCCTGCATATTTCCTCTACCTAAATATAAACGTACCTCGTCTCCCATGATGCATCTGTGTGGACAACCTCCCAGGTTTCTGTTGCGTTGTCAAAAATCTCCACCGTAACAAAAGTCCTGTCCCTCTGCAATGATTCATGATGTTAGAGTTGAAGGAAACAATGGAATAAATAAGAACTAAATTAAAGGAACAAATAAAGATAAAGATTCTTACGATGTCTCCAGAGTGTCTCGGGTTTCCAGCTACAAATGTGACTGAGACAACATCACCCTGAAAAAGACATTAGAAATATATTTGTTCTCATAAAAACAGCAGAGTATCATCAGCATCTGATAGCTGGTTCTGTTAACTGCTAATGTGTAAATATTAGTGTATATTTACTATAATTTACTGCAGGTTGTCAGAAATCTTTAGGGTTTGTTAATGTTTATAAATAGTATATAATAGCTGATAATAATATATAGTAGCTGTCATTAAAAACTGCACAATTTATGTCTTATCACCCAGCAGCACCAAGACTTTGATAAAATTGACCCTGGCAGCACAAACTGGTCCGAGTCCTGAGCCCTGAGTCGTACCGGTCTATAGACGGGATAAACCTGCTGCAGGACGTCTCCAAAGTTGGTGTTTGTTGGTTTTCTGTCTACGGCCGCAGCAGACATCAGATTTAAGGGATTGTCAAAGAAGGGCGGCTGAGGGCCGACCGGCAGCTCTGACACTCTGTCCTAAAACACACACAGTATCACTGTTACAGCTCATTGCTCTCTGACTGTGTTCATCGTTATGTTGACCATTTAAATTCTCCACAGGTGTAACACCCAGTCACACCTGAGCGATGGCTCTGGCCAGGCCTCTGAACTTCTGCAGGTATGCATTGAGCGTGTGCGGACCGTAGATGGTGGAGGCTCCTTCGTAACGCTGCACCTGAAAACAAAGGGAACATATAAATGTCTGTTTCATACGGTATGACAATCAGAGGAGACATTTTTCTGATTATTCTTTCTTTAAATGCAAGACCTTCACAGTTTGAAAACACTACATTTCCCATGATTCTCAGCTGCATTGTACCTGGTATTCCTCATAGGTGGTGATGTAGTGAGTGTAGACGTTACTCAGGCCAGCGATCACCACCTCCGTGTCACTGAACTTCCCCTCGACCTGAAGCTCCTGGCACACGGTAATAACACGGTAATGACACGTGATAACATGTAATAACACGATAAGAACACGGTAATGACACGTGATAACATGTAATAAGGCGTAATAACATATAACACGGTAATAACACGGTAATTACATGTGATAACACGTAATAACACGTGATAACAGGTAATAACATGGTAATAAGGCGTAATAACATGTAATAACACGATAATAACACGTGATAACAGGTAACACCATGGTAATAATGCGTAATAACATGTAATAACACGGTATTAACACGTGATAGCAGGTAATAACATGGTAATAATGCGTAATAACATGTAATAACACGGTATTAACACGTGATAACAGGTAATAACATGGTAATTAGGCGTGATAACATGTAATAACACGATAATAACACGTGATAACAGGTAACACCATGGTAATAAGGCGTAATAACATGTAATAACACGGTATTAACACGTGATAGCAGGTAATACATGGTAATAAGGCGTAATAACATGTAATAACACGGTATTAACACATGATAATAGGTAATAACATGGTAATAAGGCGTAATAACATGTAATAACACGATAATAACACGTGATAACAGGTAACACCATGGTAATAAGGCGTAATAACATGTAATAACACGGTATTAACACGTGATAGCAGGCAATACATGGTAATAAGGCGTAATAACGTGTAAAAACACAGTAATAACACATGATAATGCGTAATACCGCGGTAATAACACTGTAATAATGCGTAATAATGTCACATGATATATCACAGGTGTTGGAGTTTGTGTTCATGTTGTTTCTCACCTGTTTGACGGCTTCTCGTATCCTCCGGCCTGACATGGTGCTGTAATAACAGAGTCAGTGTTAAAATCATCAGGATCATGTTAGCTGGGTTGTTATTAGCGTTAATATTAGCTATATTGTTATTATTAGTCTGATTGTTGTTAGCAGATTGTAATTAGCATTTTCTGTCATGATGTTGTCATGTTATCATTATTATTCATGGTTACGTCATTTCTCCGGGAACAGCTACGACAGTTACGGATCCGACTGTGAGGATCTGAACGTCGATGATCTGGGGATGCCAAGGCAGAGGCCAGTTCATCTGCACACACCAACGCAAGCAACAGCTGTTACCAAACATTAGCAAACAACTCACATTATATTGTTTTACACATTTTCTTTGCATCAAAAGACTTTAGCGTGGAACGTTAATCTAGCATCAGTGCCCAGCCTCACCTCCCCCGTACTGAACAGGATCGGTTTAGGATGATGGCATTCCTGCGTCTGACTGGACGGCGCGCCCAGAAGAGCGTCTCTGATCCCGTCCCAGAACGGGTCTCCTTCCACGGCGCCTTTGTGACAAAGACATATGGGATTATTAAATTAGAAACTGATGTAGTAGAGTTGCAGCAGAATGTGAGTAGAGTGACAGTAGAATCACCCTGAGTGAAGTTCAGGTCTCCTCCTCCATCTGTTGTTCCTGCTGCAAAACTGTGACCCAGAGCTGGTTTACATGTACTGACCTAACAAATACACAACAACAACATCAACGTGGTGCAAATGTTTCATACTATTATTATTATTATGGTTTATTATGGATAATATATATTATTATATTATTGTTTATAAAATAACTCCAAAAATATGAATTACATTTTGAACATTCAGTATCAAATCTATAAAAACTCTATTGAAATGTTTGAGAAATTTGAAAAAATCTTAAATATTTAAGTAAAATATTAATATTTGTAAAATACTAAATTTATCCACATTAACTTAAAGCACTTTAAAGAGTGATACTAAATAAAATATAGCATAAGTCCAAGCAAGTTTCACAACAAATGTTAATATCCGTCTAAAAATAAAAACAAATAAAAGACATTTAAGTATTTACTTGTAAAAATACAATTAAAAATAAGTATTTTATTTGTAAAAGTCAGATTTTAACGATTAAGAAAAAAATGCCCTAAATATATTTTCATAAAATGACGGAAAAATAATAATAAAATTGCTTAAATATTGTTTCAAAGACTGAAGAAATATTAATAATATATTTGCTGGGCGTCTGTTTCAGATCCTGTTAATTGAATAAATAAATAATGAATGACGTAGTTTGTGTGCTGACCGTGTGAGTGTCGTTGATCTGGATCGTCACGTCCGTCATGTTGACCCACTGATGAGCAGCATGAACGAAGCCGGTCACCTCCTCCACTGCGTTAACGTACAGCTCCTGTAGGGGGCAGTAGCACAAACTCACAGTCAGAGTTTATATCCTGTTCACCTCAAAGATCCTCCTGACGTCAACCCAGAACCGTGGACACAGGACATGGACATTAAACATGGACATTAAACATGGACATGTGGAGGTTACAAGCTCTGGTCCCCACAAAGCAGTACAGGGACAGACACAGGTCCCCACAACGTATGGATGGATGGATGGATGGATGGATGGATAGATAGATAGATAGATAGATAGATAGATAGATAGATAGATAGATAGATAGATAGATAGATAGATAGATAGATAGATAGTACCTTGGCCTTCCTGTAGATGTTGTTTCCAATGATCCTCGTGCTCTCAAACATGTCGTCTCCAGGTCCAAATGCTTTGCACATCTTAGTCTGTTGGAGACACACTGACGGTTACCGTGTGTGTGTGTGTGTGTGTGTGTGTGTGTGTGTGTGTGTGTGTGTCAGTATTTACCCCTCCTACAGGACAGGAGCTGTTCAGGTAGTCACAGGGTAGCCCCGTGTTCTCACAGTGAGGTCCTCTGATGTTGGGACTGACGTCGCCAAGGTTACTGGAGGAGAAACCAGCCACAAAGTCTCCCTGAGACAGAGAGGACACACAGGTAAGACACAGAGAGACACTGTGACAGACAGTCATGTGATCTGTGTCTTCATGTCCTACCTGTCCAGGTAGTGCTCCAGGGTTCTCGTCCTGCTCCAGCAGGTAGGAGGCGTAGCCCATGTTGTCGCTGCTCACCATGTGGTTGGTGTAGTTCATGCTGACGGCGTGGACGGCAAACCAGCTGTGACAATAATAACAATAAACTTTATTTAAACGGCTGCAGCTCACACATGATTGTTGTTGATGGGGCACACCTGTGTGTCTTTACCTGAGCATACCGATCCCGTTTCCTTTCAGATCTGTGAACTTCAGCACCAGCACCTGTTTATCTGTGTTCCCCTTGTACCTGGAGGATTCAATGACACTGATCCGTCACACTGACCTTACGTAGTGACAACGAGCAGCTGTTGATGGTTCTGATCCAGTGGTAGGTAGAGATCCATTAATATTCTACTGACCACATTTACAGACACACACACTGAGATCACACCTCACTGCGTACCTGAGTCTCTCGTCCTCGGGGTTGTTCAGGTACGAGTGAGGACTTCTGTTCAGGCTGCTGTCGTCCAGCTCCCCTCTGTTCCTGTAGATCCTGCCCCGCCTCATGTTATGATGGGCTATGTCTATACTCTGGGAACATTTAGAGTGAGAACTACAGTGAGTCTGGTCTATACTCTGAAAATGACATATAATGTGTCTGCAATGCCAAACGAGTCATAGACATAAACAGCTGCACCACATGTTCCCACGCTCCCTGAACTACCCACTGGATCTGTGTATTTCCTGGAAGCCTTATAATCTCAGTGCTCCTGAACTATCCATCACACACAGTTTCTTATTGTAGGTGAGGGTTAAATACAGATGTGTAATTACCTGCAGCTGCCACTAGGTGTCACTAAATAAACCATTTAATGAGCATTGATTCATGGAGGCTCCAATCATTATCATTACGCTATGATCTAAACTAGATGAGACACACACCCTGACGATGCCTTTGACCAGCGGCTCGATGGACTCCTTCATGTAACCTTTGCTGCTGATCAGGAACAGGGTGTACTGGAAGTATCCGGCCGGGCCGCTGTGGGTGTGAGTCCCGCTCAGAACCACGTTATCCTGCCGGTACTGGTCCCCAAACCGTAACTTCAGCGCCTGCAGCACCTGCACACAAACACGTATGTGCAATGAAATGATTGTTGTGATTAGATTAGATTTTACAGCTTGTTCCAAAATATGGCTCATCTCCCCAAACCATGGCACGCAGGGTTAAACTAGTTGGTGCCTTACGTCACTTTTGAGGGTCTACACTAGACTCAAGACCAGTTCATTGGGGGAAGTCTTGTCTGCAGTTGAAAGCCACTGATTTGAAGGTCACTATTAACAAATCAGTTCCAAGTCTATGTAGATGTGACTAAAGTAATAATATACATGTTTGTGTTTCTACCTCCAGTCGGAGCCTCTGTGATATCATTCCTACGTCCACGGTGACGAACACGACTCTCCGCTGCCTGTCGTCAACGATGAAGGCTCGGCTGTACAGACGAGTGTGAATCCCTGCAGCCGTCTGCTGAGGGTTTGCATATCCCATCTGAACACACACACACAGAGATAACACAACTCAGTCTGTGAAGGTCATTTTATAAAAAAACAGTCTATACGGTCGGTATAAACATAATTCGTTAAAAAGCTGTTTTAGTTTGTCGCTGATGTTCAGACAGAGAAGAATCATCAGGTTTCTTAAGGTTTGTCATGTGAAGGCTGACTGAAGATCAACCGAACAATGTCATGTTGTGCAGGAGAGGAACCAGACAACAAACACTAGAATATACCAGAAGATGATGCACATCAATAACTTAAATAAAACTTTAGTTACTAACTGTGTTCTGTTTGAGTTTGAGGTCGTCTGACTTCAGACTGAGAAGTTGACAGATTGATATCAGGTTCCAGTACGAACCATAAAGATTATCAGTCCACGCACACCCCGTCAGACTTTGGAGTTTGATTATCTGTAAGCTGTTGTTTTAGTTTTAGCTGAGATATTATTATAGATAATAGAAATACTGCTTATGACTGACGGGGGGAGAACTCAACACGTCCAGTCTTTGCTCTGACTTGACGTAAAACCAACAAAGTGTCTGGTTCTAGGTTCTGGTTCCACCAAGTTTTCTTTTTGGCTGATTTGAGAACTGGGTCCAGTTTGGGTCATTGTTGGTGTTTCAGAACCAGTGACGGGATCAGTCCTGTTCTACTGTCATTTGTCTCATGGTGTGTCCTGATTGGTGATCAATCAATCAATCAGTACTCAGTCTGCACCAGCGTTAATGTTTCCTCTTATTGTTGGTAAAATAAAATCCAACGTTTGCATCTCCTAAAGCTGAGTCCAGGAACAAGGAACACTGATTCTGGATCAGTCAGTTTTAGGACACCATCATTATTACTTTTATGTAGACTCCTTGTAAAGAGTCAGTGATGGACCTCTAGTTGTCGTCAGCTGTTATGTCTTGATGTTTCGTTTCTCTGGGGAGTTCCATGTGTGAACAACATGGAGGAAACATCAGTCTTCTCCTGGATTGTATAATGAGCTCAATGGAGAAATCAAATGTCCAGATAGAGAGTGAGCCTGGTTCTGTTTTTACTAGAACCTTTGTGGTGTTTCTATAAACTCTTGGTCCAGAGACCATCTTGGCTGGAGGCCCTGAAGGCAGCATCAGTGTTACTAACCAGAGGGATTTCAGCCGGTGGTCCAGTGCAGTCGGCTCGACCAACTCCGATCAGGTAAGGTCTGTGAGGCTTCGAACTCGGAGACGGAGACGGAGATGGAGATGGAGATGGAGATGGAGATGGAGATGGAGATGGAGATAGAGACGGAGACACAGAAGGAGACGCAGAAGGAGATGGAGATGGACCTGATGAGACAACATGGAGGATTGTAGAGTGATTATTCTTCCTGTTTTCATTAAATTCAGCTCCAATCCCCTCAACACACAAAACAACTAGCATCAATCATTCCTGTTTACTTTCAATATAAAGTCATTTTGTTGTTTGAGGCGTCTTCAGTAGTTTCAGTCAGAGGGAGATCATTTGTAGCTGAACATCAAGGTGGTTCTTTACCTGCGTGCGTATCCCTGGTGACGAGCAACGCGATCATCGTCACGGAAACAACCGTCATGAGGATGAAGAGGACAGAGAGCGCCACCTCCAGAGCAGAAGCTCCACAACACACTGACTTCTTGCGTGTCATTCTGTCTGCAAAGCAAAGCTGAGTCATCAGGAAACAGAAATCATTTAAGACTTCTCTTAAATCTTTGGATTTAAATTCATTTTGACTGATTATGTCACGTAAACTATCAAATGCATAGTTTCTAGCAGAGTCTCACACTGGGTTGTTTCTTCTGCTGATGGTCAGGTTGACTTTATTGTGGATGCAGTCAGTGTTATTAGAGGAAAATTACACCAAAACACTGGAAGAACAAATTTCTTGTGGACGACAGAAAGATTTCTTGGAGCTTTCTGTGGTGATGGCGTCAGTATGACACGTCCATTGACAGACCTAGAGTTAGCCCTGTTAGCTAGCATGAATAGAAATGTCTACATGGAAGCTAAAATGTCGACAAAGAAGAAGCCAGTCAGATTCTTGCCCTCAGGAGCATTTGATGAAATGATTTGCCTGGACTCAAACCAACAACCTCCTGCTGCTAGCAAAGCAACACAAGCTAACCCTGCTAGCTTATAAAAACTGCCCCAACTTCCACCACCCACAAACCCTTTATGGCAGAAACTTTATCTGGAGTCTCTCTGTTGGGAACTGATACTGCTCCAGCAAAGATCTGATGGACCAATCAGATTGTGTGGGCGGGGCTTAATGTAGTGATGCCGTCAGTAAGCCTCTTCCATTGAACGACCTTACTTCTCTAAAGGAGCTAGAGTTAGTCCTGTTAGCGTGTTAGCTAGCATGGATAGAAATAGCTAGATGGTAGCTAAAAGTTAGCGGAGAAGAAGTCAGTGAATCATTTGATGAAATGATTCACCTGGACTCAAACTAAGGAGAGAACACAAACAACCCAGACTGATCCCCCTAACAATGCCACACAAATATAAAATATAAAATATATATGTTCGTCTCCATCACAGAGAAATTCCAGCCTGAAGAACTAAAGACAACGTGTTCATACTCACCTTCAGCTTGTGGAGCTTCAGAGTTTAATCCCAGCAGAGAAAGTGTTTGTGGTCGGAGGTGAGTTTCCTCTGACTGCAGCCGTCCTCCGTTATCTCTCTGATAAACAGAGGCTGCAGCAGGTAGATGCTCCAAAGGTCGACACCGGAGCAGCACACGGGTAATAGATCATGATTCTGATCAGTGATTACACATCAAACTAAAGTGATAAAGACATTAATGAATTTTACTGGTTTTGTCCTTCAGGTTCCAAACCACTGATATAGATAAAAAGACTTTATTGATCCTGTACGTTCAGCAGCATCACACGCAGCTTGAAAAAGAAGTTACAGTATAATAAAGGGTAATATGACAAAGTTAGGATATATACAGTATATAACATATATAGAAGAGGCAATAAGGGATGGAAGGTACATTATTATTATTAACGTATAACAACTCAAACAATGACAAAATAAAATAAAACCATGGCATACAAAATAAAATAAAATAAAATAGTCATTTTACATCCGTACTGTTTAAATGTTCTGTTTATGCTTTTGGATGTTTCCAGATCCCACCTCCAGTTTTCTTCTCACTGAGTCTTCGTGCAGTAAAACCCGATGGAGACGAGCAGGACAATGACCCCCACAGAGAGGACGGACGCTCCCACTGCCAGGCTCATGTCAGACTGTAGCTCAGACTGTTCTGTAGACGCACAAATATCAGTTACATGGTCACACATGCAGAATAAAGTCTCATCTGACTTTAATAACGTGTCCCTGTCACACAGGACCACAGTGGGACGGAGACAAACATCTAGGACGGGTCCGTGTAGAGGGAGAACATTCCTGAAACTAAAGTCCACAGGAGGCAGTGAGTGATAAATCACTGTCACGACAGCGCCACCGTGCTGCCAGATACAGAACTACAGCTGAGGAAAGTCTTCACGCTCTCAGACACAAACAGATTCCTGATAGTTGAGCTATAAAAACATAAAAACTAGAAAACTAAATAAAAGCATCAACAATACTACAGTCCATCTATAAGTCATGATTCATCCCACTGGATGTTTCTCATTTCCTGCCTGGATCAGTCGTCCTCCTCTGATCATCTCGTCGTCTTACCCAGTTTCAGCAGCTGAGGCTCTTGTAGTCCCATGTGCTCCACCATGCAGGTGATGTCCTGTTTCCTGCTTGTAGTCCAGGTAGGAGTGAATCTGGTAGCACCACGCCCCCCCAGGCATCTCTGTCACCACCATCCCAGGGGGGTCTGTGATAACTACCCCGTCCCTCAGCTTTAGCCTGGAGACCTGGGAGCCACTTCAGGAGAGAAATACCGTTAGTGGGATCACAAGGGACATTTATAAAATGACCATCTGGTATGAAAGGGATATAACCACAGCTACCACCTGAGAACTAAACTAAAACTAAAAACAAATTATTATTAACAAGTTATTCAACTCTTAAGTTTATGTTTGCATATCAACCTAATCCATGATTAAAGGTGTTAGAGTTTTTTAGAGTGGTCATGTAGAAGGGTTGAAGCCTGATTCTATCTAATTGTACTCATTGTGATAATTGATTCTTCATTTAAATAAATAAACGTGCCACTCAGGAAAGCTCTCCAGGTAACGTCTTAGGACATATTAGGTCAACAACTGAATATCCTACACTGACCCAGAGTCCAGTGCATTAGTCTGGGTTTCAACACATGGACGTTAACCAGTTCAGAATATTGCTGATGTCTGTAAAGCTGAAAAACGTCTGTAACACTGTTGGATAAAATCAATAAAGATGAATCCTGAGTTGAACATGTGTACTGTTTCCTGTTTATTATAAAGTAATCCTGTCAGGATTATAAAATTATTAAAACAAATGTCAATAAAAGTTTCAGAGACAGACTGAAAACTCATCAAGACTATTTTTAAACAATAAGTTCATGTGGAATAGGTTGTTTTCTTAAGTTCAGTTAGAAGTCACTAACAGGGCAGAGCAGTCTCATAAAGATGTTTTTACCATAGTATCCATCAACTAAAGGCAGTGAGTACTGTGCTCATCTCATGGTGATCTTATTGGACTATTATCTATAAACGTCAAACAGGCTCCTCTAAAACTAAAATGTGTATAAAACACTGGACTCACAGTCAGAGAGAGAGACAGCAGATAAAGTGATAACATCAGATCACACCAGGGTTTTGCTTTGCTTCTCATTTATTGCAGCAGATAATGATTCAGATGGATCCAGACGGCAGAGACATCTAGTGGAGGAACATGTTCATTTCAGATAGAGATAATGTTGTTGGCTCTAACACAACTGAATCCTTTTAAAATCCACCTGTATTAGATCTACTATACATGAGATGATATGATTAATTAATGAGACAAAGAAATAAATCATTAAAGAGAAATATTCTGCTGTAAGTTTGTCCTGGAGATTTAATGTACAGGACGGATCATCATGCTGATGGACTTCAGGGAGTAGTCATGACCCCTCCAGTGATTCCACACTGCTTCAACAGCAAAGAGAGTGACAGCCGCCCAGCGATAAACTCCACTGGGGTTTGTACCAGAACGCCCCCAGATGATGTCTGGCACAGTTTCCAGGCCAGGTGTCCTGGTCTTTGTCAAAAGTGGAGAACTTCTGCCAGTTGTGTTTTGCCTGGTCTGGTCTAGGTGGGTGCTACATGTCTAAGTAACATCCACACCAATGAATGAAGGTCAAGAAGTTTCCCAGCAGAACACTGAACTATCACAAGATGCTTTAGATGTTATTTACTTGTCCTGTAAGTGGTCATAATGTTGTGGCTGATTGGTGTATTTGAGCATGTTGAATAAGGAACCCATGTCAAACTTGAAGTTGATCAAACAAGTCCAGATTTATTTGATGAAATTAGAAAAAAAGATGTTTCTACTATATTCTGTGATTAATTAGCAAACATTGTGTTGAGAATGGTTCAAAATCAGTGACGTGAGCTAATTGTAAATGGAGATGGAACATTATTTGAAATTTACATTATTTAATGTCATAGATCTATATGTGCAGCAGAGGCGATTGCTCTAAGACTACAGGGAAGCTCAGCCTCCCCTAAAATATCGCTGGCAATTTCGTCAAATACTACGAATTTACATTACTACTCAAACTAAAATGTGCTAGAACATGATCGACTTCATGGCTACTTCTTATAATAACACAATCATTAATAAGTTTTATCCGTTCGTCTATCGTGATTTTTTTCTCATATTGCTGTAATGGTACGGTCCGTTTAAAAACCCACTGAGGCTCGGCTTCAATGGACTTTCAATGGAGCTTCAGAATGGGCCGATCTCAGGACAAAAAAGGTGGACGTTTATTGGATAAACGCTCCAAAATCGTCACTTCCAGGGAAGCCGGGCGTCTCTGGGAGTCAATGGGCAGTGGGATGTACCTGGACGCCGAGCTTCTCTATGATGATTGGATGAACTGTTAACGTGGCTGGAACTCGTCGTGATTGACAGCGCTTTAAGACTATAGAGAGTGAGGAGTTGTCGTCATGCTACAGCTTCTCCAAATACCGCTGTTTTGCTGTTTTATGTAAGCTTGTCCCTGTAAGGTCCATTTTCTTTCCCCTTAACTTTCTCCATTGCTTTACTTTCTTACTTTTCTTGTATCTGTCCCGCCGAAATAATAAACGCGCAAAAATGAATGTTTCGTCGCTCCTCCGTTAAATTCTGAGGGCGTTGCCCCTGGCAACCGATAGCGTCTCCTATCATCGTGGCCGACCGGCTCAGACCCCGTCCAAATCAACCCAGATCAGCACGTGACAAGCTCGGATGAGTCTACAAGTCCAGTTGCCTTTTTTGAAACTTTTTGGATTACCATGACCTGGATGACATAAATTTAATGATGTAATAATTGGCCAATTTTACAAAACTGGGCTTCCCCTATTTGAAAGACCAGCAGCCGCCACTGATGTGCAGACATCTGCTTAGTATTGCTTGTATGCTAACAGTTAGCATCTGCTAAACACAACTGATAAGGACACAACGACAACTCTGAGACTCTGACCACCAGCCAAAGGACATCTCACACAATAGTCCAAATAATCAGGAAACAGCCTCAGCCGATTCTAAGGAAGCTGCAAATGGTGAACCATAATCTAGTATTTTCATGTCTAGATAAGATTATTTAGAAATGGGCGGATGTGGCCCGTGGGCAGTGTTGTGCAACTTTACACTGAACAATAACCAGTTCAAAGTTCAGTTTGCAGAGATTAAAGTGAATGAGTTTAAGTTCAGTTCACATTTTTTTAATGTTGAACTTCATAGACTCTAAAATGAACAGTTCATGTTCATGTTCTCCATTGTTATTTTTTTAATGAGCAGCTTGGAGCTATTCTTGTTCAGTAGAATCACTGCACTGCTTTTTTGATTAATCATTGACTGTATATACCAGAGAAATAAATCTCTGTCAGCTGCACCAGCCACGCTGGATGCTGTACATTACACGACTACTGACAGCTGTCATAAGACTCTTTTTCCTTTTTCTTTTTTTTTCATGAATGGGTGTAAACGTCATTATTTCCTTCCAGACTGAGTGAAACTCACGTCTACACTCACAGTTGGAGAAATGATGCATTTAGTTCACAGTCTACAAAAATATTATTATCCACCTGTCATCACAGCTGTTGACTGATACAATCAATGTGTTAAACTTTCTCTCCAAAACATGAGATAGATCTTGTTTGTATTTCTGTTAAAAATCCTGGATGGATGGATGGACAGACGGATGGATGGATGGATGGATGATGGATGGATGGATGGATGGATGGATGGATGGATGGATGATGGATGGATGGATGGATGGATGGATGGATGGATGGATGGATGGATGATAGATGGATGGATGGATGGATGGATGGATGGATGGATGGATGATAGATGGATGGATGGATGGATGGATGGATGGATGGATGGATGGATGGATGGATGATAGATGGATGGATGGATGGATGGATGGATGGATGGATGGATGGATGGAGGGATGGATGGACGGACGGACGGATGGATGGATGATAGATGGATGGATGGATGGATGGATGGATGGATGGATGGCTGATGGATGGATGGATGGATGGATGGATGATAGATGGATGGATGGCTGATGGATGGATGGATGGATGGATGGCTGATGGATGGATGGATGGACGGATGGATGGAATGATGGATGGATGGACGGATGGATGGATGGATGACGGATGGATGGATGGATGGATGGATGGATGGATGGATGATAGATGGATGGATGGATGGATGGATGGATGGATGATGGATGGAGAGCATGGATGGATGGATGGATGGATGATAGATGGATGGATGGATGGATGATGGATGATGGATGGATGGATGGATGGATGGATGATAGATGGATGGATGGATGGATGGATGGATGGATGGATGATGGATGATGGATGGATGGATGGATGGATGGATGGATGATGGATGGATGGATGGATGGATGGATGATGGATGGATGGATGGATGGATGGATGGATGATGGATGGATGGATGATGGATGGATGGATGGATGGATGGATGATGGAGGATGGATGGATGGATGGATGGATGGATGGATGGATGGATGATAGATGGATGATGGATGATGGACGGATGGATGGATGGATGGATGGATGGATGATGGATGATGGATGATGGATGGATGGATGGATGGATGGATGGATGATGGATGATGGATACATTGATGGATGGATGGATGGATGGACTGATGTATGTATAGATGGATGGATGGATGGATGGATGATGGATGGATGGATGGATGGATGGATGGATGGATGGATGATGATGGATGGATGATGGATGATGGATGGATGGATGGATGGATGGATGATGATGGATGGATGATGGATGATGGATGATGGATGATGGATGATGGATGGATGGATGATGGATGATGGATGATGGATGATGGATGATGGATGGATGGATGGATGGATGATGGATGGATGGATGATGGATGATGGATGATGGATGATGGATGGATGGATGGATGGATGATGGATGATGGATGATGGATGATGGATGATGGGTTTAACCTCAATGAGCTTTGGGTACCAACACCTCTTGTCTGGAAAAGACACCTCATCTTTTAAGGCCTCTGGACTTTATCAGGTATTCTCATGACTAGATAAGATTATTTAGAAATGTATACAGTCTCTTCTTACCATGTACAGGTCACAAGTCACTGATTAGCTTCTAGCTAACTGCCAAGAATGTATGTGTACCAACATTTATTATCTGTATCAGTACAGTGGGAGGACTGTTGTAAAAGAATAGTCTCAATAAAGCAGGTGTGTGTGGAGGGGTATAACAGAATATAAGTAAAGCTGTAGGCTGGGAGCTTCACTACGAGTCAAGAAAACTTTCAGAGAACTCAACTGAACCACAAACCTTCACCAGGTAATGAAAAACTGGACAGATACTTGTTTTAACTGAAATCTGACAATCTTTTAATTTAGTGTTTAGCTCTTTAGTTTCCTTACATATTAAACTCTTATAGATTTCTTACACTAAAAGTCAGTCAGTTTGTGTCTTGTCTTTATTCAAGAGGCTGAATGTGTTAAAACCACCTGCTTTACCTCTGACAGCTTTACTTCAGTCTAATATAGAAAGTGTTTGGTTTTATACATGGTGCTTTCTATTTACCTCAGGATCAAGACATGGATTCAAATGAGAATGTGGCAGCTCTGGGTCGACCTTTCGCACTAGGGATGCTGTACGATGCCCGGCATGATAAACTGTTCGCAGGTGAGATGTGACTTATTGTGGTAGATCCACATTTGCACAAATAGTTATTGATTTCCCTTAAGAATGAAAGTGGCTGCAGTTTAGAAATGTCCTTTTTATTTACTTGGAGAGATTTGGGCAGTTTTTGCATCTTTAAGGTATAACTACTAATAATAGTAATTTACAAAGTGACCATTAAACTACTTGTTCAATCCTTGAAGTATCACGCAACACAAACACTGCACAGATCTGTGAAAGGTACATCTCTGTGGGAATCCTGTTGTCATATGGTTCTGCTTCAAACAATTCTACTAATCTAATCTACTAAACAATAATCTACAAATGACAAGACAGAAAAATAAAACAAAAGTATAAAATGAGCACTAATTTCACCAAACCATTAACTGTTAATCAGTCCAAAGTTGTAGCTCTTGTTAAACATTCAACTATTTCTATGTTTCATTTTAATGCATCTTTTTTTTCCTTCTCTTCTATTGTGTTATATTGTTGTCACGTTACAGTTCTCACATGTTTATAAGAAGAGCAACATAAACTGGAAACTGGACTGTACACAAAAATATACTTAAAATTAAAGCATCACAATATTGTCAAACCATCACGACTGTTCATATACGTATATAGCAACTTTACTGAATTCAGTTCAGTTTTATTTATAGAGCATTAATAAAAATCCATATTGTCTCAAGACACTTTACAGAACCTAGAAACAGAATCTTCCCCAGCAGCACTAAATTCAGGGTCTCTTGATCCAGCCCTATCTATAAGGTTCAATGCATAATATGTCATGTAAAGTGTTCTGTTTTCAGCTTTCTGTTGACTCCCTCTGCACCCAGAGGGCACAAATATGAAATGTTATTGTAAATCAGATTATGTCATAGAAACTTTAATCTCCTGCTTAATGTTCTACAGATTTCACACTGTGGGATAAAGCAACTATTGAGAAGAACAGGACTACACAGCCTCAGAATAGCAGTGAATTTGACGTTACGACATCAGACTCCTTTGACTCCAAGTCGTCTCTGCTGGATGTTCAAGCCTCTCTGAAGGCCAGTTTCCTGTCTGGCCTGATTGAAGTTGGAGGATCTGCCAGTTATCTGAATGACAACAAGAAATTCAAGAAACAGAGCAGAGTGACACTTCAGTACAAAGCTACAACTTCATTTGAACGACTGGCGATATCTCATCTTGAAGCCAAAAACATGCAAATAAAAGATGTGACCAAGAAGTGCTCTGCAACTCACGTTGTCACTGGCATCCTTCATGGGGCAAATGCTTTCTTTGTGTTTGACAGCGAGAAGCTGGAAAACAGCAGCGTTCAGGACATCCAGGGCAGCATGGAAGTTGTCATAAAGAAGATCCCATTGTTTGATCTCGAGGGACATGCTGGAGTAAAGCTGACTGATGAAGAAAAAAAAACTGACAGAGAAATTCTCCTGCAAATTCTACGGTGACTTTATTCTGGAAAGCAACCCTGCCACATTTGAAGAGGCAGTGAAAACCTACAAGCAACTTCCACAGCTACTTGTCCAAAAGGAAGAAAAAACGGTTCCTGTCAAAGTCTGGCTGACGCCGCTGACGAGTCTGGAGCCAGAAGCTCCTGAGTGTGAAGGAGAGATTAGCGTTGCATTACTGAGGAAAGCTGAGAATGCTCTAGAAAGCATCAGGGAAATAGAAATGAGATGCAATGATGCTCTGGATGATGAAGTGGTCAAACATTTTCCACCCATCCACAAAAAACTGAGCCAATTCAAAGATCTCTGTGAAGATTACACAAAAACACTCAGACAGGCCATGGAGAAGAAGTTTCCTTCCATCCGTGCAGGTACAGAAGATGGTAGCTCTCTGGAAGAACTCTTTGACAACCAGGAGAAGTCACCGTTCAGCCAGGAGAACCTGGACAAGTGGCTGGACAATGCAGAGAGAGAAATCAATGTTGTCAATTCCTGTGTAGAAATTATGAAGGGAACAAAGATCGCCTCAAACGAGTCAGATTTTGATCGAGAGATTCTGGCTCCAGGTGTAAAGCATGCTCTCTGCTTTGTTTTCACCTCTCTGGAAACTGATGACCCCTTCATGGACCAGATGGCCGACTATGTGCGTAGTCACAAATCCAAAACGGTCACTCCGCCTGGACGAGACAAGTGGTTCTTCTCACATGAAGTGTTCACCAAGATGAGACAGAAAGCCACAGAATTCTCTAAAATTGTCAAAGGCCTGAGTAGCAGCAGCAGATTTCGTTTCCTAGTTGCAGCTGAACCCAATGAGAAGTTCCAAGGAGCGACCATGTACCATTACAAGGATGGCATCCGGATCACGGAGGATTTCTCAAAGCCAGATATTCCTGATCCCACAGCGCTAACAGACAAACAGGATCTAATGTGGTGTAAGTATCTTTTTGTCAGTTTCTTTATATTTTTTTATTTTGTTCTCATCAACATATTGAGGAAGTTATTTTAAGAATTAAAATGATTTCATGAGACTGTTGTGATCAACCAGAGTGAATGATGATAACTGGTAACAGATTGTTGTCTTGTTCTCTCCATCAGACTACTGTGATCTCTCCCTCGACCCAAACACAGTAAACAGCTGGTTCACTTTGTCTGACAACAACAAGAAGGCGACATGTGAAAACGTGCTGACATATCCTGATCACCCAGACAGGTTTGATACGGTGCCTCAGGTTTTGTGTAGAGAAGGGCTCAGTGATCGCCATTACTGGGAGGTACATTTGAATGAGGGTTCTGATACTGGTGTAGGTGTCGCATACAAAGAAATCAGTAGGAAAGGAGATAGTTCAGAAGTTAGGTTTGGACACAATACCCTGTCTTGGTATGTTGGTGTGAATGTCGTCGGAGGGTATTGTGCGTTCCATGGTGATGAGAAGTGGAACGATGAAAAGATGTTGCAATATGGAAGCAAACGGATTGGAGTGTTTCTAGACTGGCCTGCTGGTCGTTTGTGCTTTTACAAAGTCACCTCTGACACACTGAGTCTCATCTACTCCTTCAAGGCCACATTCACTGAGCCTCTTTACTCAGGGTTCTACGCTAACCGCATTCCCAACTATGCTGCCCTGTGTCCAGCTGAGTAAGAACAGAAGAAAACACCTGCAACCACAAACAAAGTTAACTAAAAACAAATTCATTCATTTATTCATTTGACTCTAAGTTTATATTTGCATATCGACCTAATCCATGTTTATGTGATGCTAACTCTAACCCTAACTATTAATACCAGTGAGTCTAAACTTTATGCCTCATGTCTCTACTGATATTGGACCTGGACTCCACTAGACCACCAAAGGTCTCGTATCTGGAGGAAATACTTCAGCAGTAGATCCTTTAAGCCATCACCTCCTTCCCAAACTGCATCTAGGTGTCATGGCCTATCCTGCTGTCCACATGTCTCTTTGGACCAGGTGACATCCTTTCTTGACTCCAGAGTCTAGTTTAGACACTCGTGTTTCCAAAAGAATCTTCTTACCTGTGGTGCAGTAGAGTCTCAGTTGGTCTAGATCCCATGTCACAGCCTTCGTTAGCCTCAATGAGCTTTGGGTCCCAGCACCTTGTGTCTGGTTCCTGATCAGTACTATCAGTCGTCACACACAACTCCTGACTGGGACCATCCCTCAAGTCTCAAGCGGTTCCAATCAAGTCACCCAGACAGAACCATCTGGTCCTGGTCCATGGTTCAGTTCTTCATACCTGAACATTGATCCCACATCCACCACAGTGACTGCACCAACCATCTGTTGACTTGTTGTCTGATACATCCAGACCCTGACAGAATATCATCTTGCTCCATCAGTCATGGAGTTTAGACTCACTGGTGTAAATATTCATAGTTTGATTGTGGTTTTTGTTTGTCTTTTTCAAATCAACAGAACATTATGTCACAATAACAGACTTTGAGAGAATATACTGTATGATCACATTATGTTCCAGAGCATGTTGTTGTATTTTACATAGTTTATTCCCAAAATGACTCTAATACTTCATTTATAATCACTAATCCTTAGGTGAATATGAGGAGTTAGGTAACATGTAATCAGTTATTTCTTTAAATGAGGTGTGGGTAATGTGGTGGTGGTTTTGAATGTTCTTGTTATTATTTTAGAACACAAGTAACTCAAGTATCTCTTCTTTGATTAAGTAAATCTAGTTGTTTTTATTTGGGATTCACAATCACAGCTGTTAAGGTGACAAACCTTAAATATTAACTAAACTAACTAGTTGATGAGGTAAAATAATAAGTGTTATTACTTTGTTCTTTTAGAAATGTAAAGGTTTGAATCTACATTTTCATTTAGTATTTTGGAGAGTTTGGGGCATTGATGCTGTCTATAACTGAAATAAGTTAGAGTGGTCATGTAGAAGGGTTGAAGCCTGATTCTATCTAATTATACTCATTGTGATAATTGATTAAGACAATAATTCTTCATTTAAATAAATAAATGTGCCACTCAGGAAAGCTCTCCAGGTAACGTCTTAGGACATATTAAGTCAACAACTGAATATCCTACACTGACCCCGAATCCAGTGCATTAGTCTGGGTTTCAACACATGGACGTTAACCAGTTCAGAATATTGTTGATGTCTGTAAAGCTGAAAAACTTCTGTAACACTGTTGGATAAAATCAATAAAGATGAATCCTGAGTTGAACACTGTGTACTGTTTCCTGATTATTATAAAGTCCTGATTGAATTTGTCTCAAATTGAAAGAACATCAACACGATCTCAGGAACTAAAAAGAACAAATGAGAGAAGTTATCTCTCCCGCTTCATATGGACAAAATGTTATACTCCATAAAGTTTTAGGTCTGTGATTCATTAATTTTTTCTTTTCAGTGATACACGCATGCAAACATGCTGGACAATTTCTTTCTCCCTCTCTAGCAGAGTGACCAGGGGAGGAAACTTGTACGATTTTCATATTCAATTAATTTGCTACAAGCTCTCAACTGACTATCCTTAAAAACATTTTACTTTGTTTAAAACCATTGTTAAAATTAAAATGTGTTGAACCTTAGGTACGGGATTAATTAAAAAAAACTATCTATCTGTAAGTAGCAATAGAAAACTAGAAGAACAACTAAAAAACTCAGTGAACTGAAAGATTAGAGTTTTATTAAAAGTCCTTGGTAAGTCGTTTATTAAATAAAAGAGAAGTCGAGCCCTAACTTCAATCCAGTAATTAGCCTAAAAAGCTGCCAGCTAACGTCATTAGCCTACAGAAGAAGAAAAACAGATGAAGAAGAAAAGTCATTGAGTGTGGAGCTTCCTTTAAATCACCAGTGTGGGAACACTTTGGTTTCCTGGTGCAACATAACGGTGATGGGACGAGAGTGGTGGACCGGACAAAGACTCTCATTATTTATTTTGTAATATTTTCAAGAGATTTTCAGTTTTGGTATTTGTTTGACAATATAGCTAATGTGTGAAAGTACGTTCACTGTTTACATTTTACTGTGTAATACAACACTAAAAATGTTTTCCCATTGTTCCAAAACTGTGACTTGTGTGTACGTTACACCCCTAGTGAGGAGTATAAAATTACTAAAAAAAAAAAAGAAGTCAGTAATAGTTTCACACCAGAGGCGATTGCTCTAAGACTACAGGGAAGCTCAGCCTCCCCTAAAATATCACTGGCAACTTCGTCAAATACTACGAATTTACATTACTACTCAAACTAAAATGTGCTAGAACATGATCGACTTCATGGCTACTTCTTATAATAACACAATCATTAATAAGTTTTATCCGTTCGTCTATCGTGATTTTTTTCTCATATTGCTGTAATGGTACGGTCCGTTTAAAAACCCACTGAGGCTCGGCTTCAATGGACTTTCAATGGGGCTTCAGAATGGGCCGATCTCAGGACAAAAAAGCTGGACGTTTATTGGATAAACGCTCCAAAATCGTCACTTCCAGGGAAGCCGGGCGTCTCTGGGAGTCAATGGGCAGTGGGATGTACCTGGACGCCGAGCTTCTCTATGATGATTGGATGAACTGTTAACGTGGCTGGAACTCGTCGTGATTGACAGCGCTTTAAGACTATAGAGAGTGAGGAGTTGTCGTCATGCTACAGCTTCTCCAAATACCGCTGTTTTGCTGTTTTATGTAAGCTTGTCCCTGTAAGGTCCATTTTCTTTCCCCTTAACTTTCTCCATTGCTTTACTTTCTTACTTTTCTTGTATCTGTCCCGCCGAAATAATAAACGCGCAAAAATTAATGTTTCGTCGCTCCTCCGTTAAATTCTGAGGGTGTTGCCCCTGGCAACCGATAGCGTCTCCTATCATCGTGGCCGACCGGCTCAGATCCCGTCCAAATCAACCCAGATCAGCACGTGACAAGTCCAGTTGCCTTTTTTGAAACTGTTTGGATTACCATGACCTGGATGACTGAGAACCTTCACAGACATAAATTTAATGATGTAATAATTGGGCAATTTTACAAAACTGGGCTTCCCCTATTTGAAAGACCAGCAGCCGCCACTGTCTCACAGTTTCAGAGACAGACTGAAAACTCATCAAGACTATTTTTAAACAATAAGTTCATGTGGAATAGGTTGTTTTCTTAAGTTCAGTTAGAAGTCACTAACAGGGCAGAGCAGTCTCATAAAGATGTTTTTACCATAGTATCCATCAACTAAAGGCAGTGAGTACTGTGCTCATCTCATGGTGATCTTATTGGACTATTATCTATAAACGTCAAACAGGCTCCTCTAAAACTAAAATGTGTATAAAACACTGGACTCACAGTCAGAGAGAGAGACAGCAGATAAAGTGATAACATCAGATCACACCAGGGTTTTGCTTTGCTTCTCATTTATTGCAGCAGATAATGATTCAGATGGATCCAGACGGCAGAGACATCTAGTGGAGGAACATGTTCATTTCAGATAGAGATAATGTTGTTGGCTCTAACACAACTGAATCCTTTTAAAATCCACCTGTATTAGATCTACTATACATGAGATGATATGATTAATTAATGAGACAAAGAAATAAATCATTAAAGAGAAATATTCTGCTGTAAGTTTGTCCTGGAGATTTAATGTACAGGACGGATCATCATGCTGATGGACTTCAGGGAGTAGTTATGACCCCTCCAGTGATACCACACCACTCCAACAGCATAGATAGTATCGTCAGCTCCCCAGCGATAAACTCCGTTGGGGTTTGTATTGTGACAGTTGTTGTACCAGAACGCCCCCAGAAACGTTCTGGCACAGTTTCCAGATGCAGAGTCCTGGTCTTTGTCCAAAGTGGAGAACTTCTGCCCATTGTGATCTGTCATTGCGTCTCCTGCAGAAACAAATATAATCAGATTATTTCTACAAATGGTGACAGAGTCTTTCTCTACAGTCTGTCTTAACTCACCTGCTCCTCCATCGATGAATCCAGACACATGAAGTCTGTATCCGTCACATTCAGCATCAACCTTGAATGAAGTGTACCGAGCAAACACTTTCTTTCCACCAAAGTCCTCCATGGTGACCAGCAGCTCGTACTTTTGCTTGGTTGTCAGGTAGTGGATGTTGTCAAGACCTGAACACACATCAACACACACTTTCATACCAGCCTGTAAAAAAGTCTCATGAAGTTAGTTTGACGGACGGATGTCTCACCGAGCCAGTACTCTCCAGCAGCGCTACCAAAGCCCAGCTTGTAGTGATCCCAGGGTCTGTAGAAGTTCACGGAGCCGTCCATCCTCCTCTGGAACACCTGGAGGACAACACGGTTCATACGTGTTAATTAGTGAGAAACCAGAAATGATGAAGTTGATTGAAATACTCACCGTCCAGCGTCCTCCTTCTGAATCCATGTCACAGTACACCTACAAACACACATGGTAGTAAATGTCAACCTTCAGTCAGAACTACAACCTAATGTATTCCAATGGTCAATGCCGTTGATATCAGTTTGTATTTGTCGTATCAGATGATCTTGCTGTCTTCACATGGTGACTAACTACATTTAAACCTGGGTCTCAGAGATGAAGGAGCTCACCTGGACACCGGATCTTTCTCCAAGGGGGTAGATGGTGTAGACTCCACTGTAGCTCTCGCTGTCTTGGTGGTGGATGTCGCTGCAGTCCAGAGGCTGGATGAGCTCAGAGCAGCTGGTCAACATTGGAGTCATGAGGAGGACGAGTGTTATCAGCTGGAACAGAGATAAAATATAAGATGAGACTTTACTGATCCCCAAGAGGAAGGGAGACTGGAGACTCCCTTTAATTAACATGGAGTAAGGTTTGAATCCTTACTGCAGCCAGGAGTTGTGTTTGAATCTGGATCAGAAGGAAACTGTAAGGGAGATATGTTCTTTCCAGTTTTGAGACTCAAATAAAATGATTAGGCAATAAATGTTGTGGAGTTTGTAGTAAACAGAGAGTGATTTGAGACATGAAGTCCATTCAAAGAAACACAAACTACAGAGAGACGGTTTGGTCCTATGGCTGCTCTGTTTGGTAGAAATTCTTGGCATGGTTTTCTTTAAGTTCTTGTAGCCAAGCTGATGACGGCTCTGGATTCTATGAATAGAGCAGATTAGTCTGAAGTCATATTTACCTCCATTGTCTGAGTGAAGTAATCAAACTGTTGATGTTGGTTTGTCTGAGCACCTTGAAAAAACAAATTAAAAGTATCAGTAAAGTTATATGAAACAAACAAACATTTAAATAGACTGAGGTGTAAAGCTTGAGACATTATAGGAAACGTAGAAGTCATTGTTAAATGTTACGTTTGTGCTCTGATCCTCCTGCTGAAAACAATCATTACAACTATTAAACAAAATACATTTTTGATTTGAAATTAAAGCCAGTGAAAAAGATATTTATCAGCAGACATTACCACAGCATCTTTTTCTGGTTGGACTCTCACCTGCAGGTCAAACTGAAGAGACGTCAGAGGACAAAGAGACAAACTGCTGCTTCTCCTTCAATCTGTGAAACTCTGATAACTTCAATCCATTATATATACTGAACACACTAGTTCTTCCTGGATGAATTTCATATGAACAAATATTATTATCTACTTGTCATCACAGCTGTTAACTGATACACCCAATGTGTCCACCTTTCCCTTCCAAGCCTGATGTAGATCCTATTTGTATTTCTATTCAAACATCCTGGATTGATAACAATAGCAATCCAGATGGGTTAATGGTTGAAGGTCTAGAAACAATCAAAAAGAATATTAGGGGTGGTGACAGGTTGAAATTATTACTACAAAGGGAAACTTTCTACATATACACTTTGCAGGCCATGACATACCCAGGATTAAATGAAGAAATTGATTTTAGTCCTTTTTTGTGATGACTTCTCAGTTTATAAGTGTTTTTTTAGTATTGGTAGCTGTCCTTAATTAAGCCGTTTGCCACCTAGTGGCTCTTCATGTATCTTCTTTTGTTTGCATATATGTTTTTTGTTTTTTTTCCCTCTACCTGGCCATTCACTGGCTTGAGACACCTGTATGGCCATCTAGTGGCTCTTGCTCGTATATTTATTCATTTCTCTCTCTCTCTCTACCTGGCCATTTACTGGCTTTTGACACCTGTGTGGCCACCTAGTGGCCCTTGCATGTAATGTTTACCTGGGAAATGGTTCATGTGACTTCCTACTTGTGCTTGGCAGGTGTATATCATTAGGAATTCCTGTTTGAGCAGTACCTTGAAGAAGGCTTGCGCCGAAACGCGTAGGTCTCTGCTCCCATGTTTTTAACTTATTAGCCATGTTTTCAATAAAGGCTTTTTAAAAAAATTTTCCACAAGAAGAGTGCCTTGGACTCCCTTTTTGACAAGATATAGTTTTTTTCCCCAACACCAAAGAGCACCTTCAAGATTTTCTGTGAACAATTCCCTGAGCACTTTGGATTTTCTCTTCACTTGAATCCTGGATTGATGGTTTAATGTGAAAAAGACATCTCATCTTTCAAGGCTTCTGGGATTTGTCATCCTCCATTTGTCAACATCTCCTTGTTTGATGTGAACAATCACGACCTGAAGAGTCGTGGGACTAGAGCTCTAACAGTGTTTTTCAACCTTGGGGTCGCCAACCCACGTGGGGTCGTCTGGAATTCAAATGGTGTCGCCTGAAATGTCTAGCAATTGAAAAAAAAAATGACTAATAAAAATATTTTTTCAACTAATTATTATTCTCTTTAAAAGTATGTTTTTAAACACCACACACAATCTTAAACAACTGTATTCTTTCAATTTTCATGAATATAAATCGAGTTCAAAATAAATGATGGTGACTGCACAAGCGACAGCTATGACAAAGCGTATCAGCGATTACATTTGTGAGTAGCAGTGCAGGAATTCTGGTTTGGAGCAATAGATGAGTACCCAGAGATCTCCCTGTGTGCTCTAACGGTTGGTTCCTTTTGTAAGCACACATCTGTGTGAAGCTGGATTTAGTTTTAGAGTTTCCACTAGAAAAAATGGCACCGGACAACGTGACCGGCAGGTTTTGAGTTTACCGGACAAATGTTTGAAATTCCGGGTAAAATATTATCTGAATTTATTGAGCTTAAGATGCTAAATGATATGCAGGCTATATAATGATATTATGTCAATTCATAATCGTTTTATTGAAAGTGCTGTTTTTTAACATTTGAGGCGCTGTTTTGATTCGGTTCTGCAGTAATAGTGTAAAACACAGAACGTTTGAGGGATTCAGATCATTCAGAGTCAATATCACTGAACCCAAAATGGCCCGATTGCAGCGGTAGCGTCTCCTTGGGCACCTGATGGAATCCTAATTAACTGTAGCAGGAGCCGTCGAGTCCTCAATTGAAATTTATTTGCCAAAATGACCAATAAAATTGACTATTTTAATAAAATTAAAAAATTTGCTTTGTGGGAATAATTACATTTTGACCGGTGGGGTTAGAAATACGGGACATCGGCAGATTTTACAGACCAAAGTCCAGTAATTACCGGATAATGGAAACACAGTTGTACAGACCAGCTCGCCTAACTGTACACGTGATCAGGAAAATAAAATGTTACTGTGCAGCATCTGGATACTCTGTATTTACATCACAGTAACAAACATGAT
>SRSE01000438.1:265000-276510 GCA_005024645.1 Planiliza haematocheilus
TGAGTTGGTCTGTAGCTGTATTTTTATAAGGGTTACCAAGGCAACCAGAGCCTGGGACGTCCAGTAGAGACCAACTGTCAGATACATAGAGATGAACAACCAGAGAATCACTTTAGGTCTGGATGCTGCATCTAACAGGCTTATGTTAGCGCTTAGGCTAACGTTAGCTGCTTTGTGTTTGGGGCTGTTTTTTTTTCTGACGTCACAATTTCAAAATGGAAATCAGACTATTATTGACTGATCCAGTTCTCCTTTGACAGATAATGAAACAACTCTTTTAATAATTAACTGGTGACAGTGACTTGTTTCTTTGGGGCCGAGCAGAGAAAGTGTCCCAGGGCGTTGTTAGGGTGGAGCCTCTTAATCTAGACCTCAAACAGCAGAGACAGGTACAGCACCCTGTCTGGACAGTCCCTGTTTGAACTGCTTCCATCTGGCAAACGTTTCAGGACAAGAACAACCAACAGCTTTCATTGGCTCTCAGTTAAATGTTGAAAAGAACTGACAGACTAATCCACCATAGTTCAGTCTTATACAGACTCACATTCTGTCCTCAATTGATTCCACTCGTCAGTCCTGTTTTCTGTTTGAAACCCGACCCAGCCATTTTGAGGCGGTGTCAAGAAACAAAAGGTGAAACCTGGAGGACTGGGATTAAAATGGAGGCAACATCGTTCAGCTTCTGTTGAGTCAAATAAAAGACGAGCTCTCGTCTTTAATGTGACCCAGGACACACGGTCAAAGGAAGGAGGTCACATGTGTCCCAGACCAGCTCCACATGTGGACTCAGACCTGGAGCTGTTTAACCTGGACTCTAGAGACCAGATCAGTGTTCACACCTGGACCTGTGTAACCTGGACTCTAGAGACCAGATCAGTGTTCACACCTGGACCTGTTTAACCTGGACTCTAGAGACCAGATCAGTGTTCACACCTGGACCTGTTTAACCTGGACTCTAGAGACCAGATCAGTGTTCACACCTGGACTCTAGAGACCAGATCAGTGTTCACACCTGGACTCTAGAGACCAGATCAGCGTTCACACCTGGACCTGTTTAACCTGGACTCTAGAGACCAGATCAGTGTCCACACCTGGACCTGTTTAACCTGGACTCTAGAGACCAGATCAATGTTTACACCTGGACCTGTTTAACCTGGACTCTAGAGACCAGATCAGTGTCCACACCTGGACCTGTTTAACCTGGACTCTAGAGACCAGATCAGTGTTCACACCTGGACTCTAGAGACCAGATCAGTGTTCACACCTGGACTCTAGAGACCAGATCAGCGTTCACACCTGGACCTGTTTAACCTGGACTCTAGAGACCAGATCAGTGTTCACACCTGGACTCTAGAGACCAGATCAGTGTTCACACCTGGACCTGTTTAACCTGGACTCTAGAGACCAGATCAGTGTTCACACCTGGACCTGTTTAACCTGGACTCTAAAAACCAGATCAGTGTTCACACCTGGACTCTAGAGACCAGATCAGTGTTCACACCTGGACCTGTTTAACCTGGACTCTAGAGACCAGATCAGTGTTCACACCTGGACCTGTTTAACCTGGACTCTAGAGACCAGATCAGTGTTCACACCTGGACCTGTTTAACCTGGACTCTAGAGACCAGATCAGTGTTCACACCTGGGCCTGTTTAACCTGGACTCTAAAAACCAGATCAGTGTTCACACCTGGACTCTAGAGACCAGATCAGTGTTCACACCTGGACCTGTTTAACCTGGACTCTAGAGACCAGATCAGTGTTCACACCTGGACCTGTTTAACCTGGACTCTAGAGACCAGATCAGTGTTCACACCTGGACCTGTTTAACCTGGACTCTAAAAACCAGATCAGTGTTCACACCTGGACCTGTGTAACCTGGACTCTAGAGACCAGATCAGTGTTCACACCTGGACCTGTTTAACCTGGACTCTAGAGACCAGATCAGTGTTCACACCTGGACCTGTTTAACCTGGACTCTAGAGACCAGATCAGTGTTCACACCTGGACACCAGAGAGGACGGATGTCAGTGATGTGTGGACACGTCATAAACGGTGACTCTGCTGATAGAACATGAAGTCTGGTCACATTCCTGCAGTAACAGTTTCTTGACTTTGAACATAATGTTTGAACTAAAACTGTTTGCAGAGCATTTAAGACATAAGACATGTTTATTTATCCCACGTATGGAAAAGTTCTGTGTCACAGTAGCAAGGAATTTGACAAAAATATACAGAAAACAATAATTAATACAACAAATTAGAAAAATATATGGAGACAAATAGAAACAAAGACATTCTCTATGTGTCTTGGTGGAAACTTTGCAAATAAATAATTGCTAAAAGTATAAAACTATAAGATGGTGGGGTAGTGGTTTGTGCAAGAAGAAGATTTATTTGTGGAACAGCGTCATATAACGTGTTTCACTGTTTTTAATTATGTGGTGAATTGGTTTGGTTGCATGGATCAGGTCTCGTCTCTGCAGATCTGCACAAACACAGACAAACTGCCTTTTTCCTTTGACCTTTGACCTTGGGCTGCTCCTTCTCTGACCTTTGACCCACGTTTCCTGTCCACACCAGATCCAGAGCGGTTCAGAAACAGAAAACATGTGCTGGAGGTTTGGGCTGATCAGATGAGCTGATGCTCCCAGTCAGACCAGTTACATAACTCTGGTGTCTTTCAGCCTGAAGTCCACCTCAAATCATTCTTACCTGACATGTGACGGTTACACAACGTCTACCTGACCGTCCACTGACCCGTCTCTCCTCCCTCAGCAGATATGAGCCGGCTGATCACTAACCAGTAATGTGGAGGTTCACTCTGTACTCGGTCCTTTAGCGTCCGCCATATTTACGTGGCTGCAGCAGAGACACTATATATGAGGAGACACAACACTTAAAAAATCGCCCATTGAAATGAATGGGGGAACTTCGTAACGCCAAGATGGCTGGTCTTCGCATATGCACCGCCTCTTCCGGCGCCGTTGCTCCAATCATTTTGCTGGTTTACGCGGTCACGCTTTTTTGCGACACTTGGATGTTATTTTCTACCTGGAGCCAAAGCCAACCCTAACCCTAACCCTGGAGCCAAATCAGATACAGGGAATATTACAGTTACGTTGTTGGTCTCTTTAGCTTTAGCCAAAACTGATGATCTGAGACGATGACGGGTCATCAGTGCCGGCAGAGTTGGTGCCGGCAGAGTCGGTGATGTTTGCCGTAAAAGAGAACTGTGTCGTAAAGCATCGCGCATGCGCAGTCCAAGATAACCTGCAAGAAAAAGGGCTTTTAAAACGTTAATTTGACACAAATCCACAAAACCATGTCAGCGATTTTAGTCCGATTTTCATCGTGCTTTCAAACATGTGATTTTTATGTCCGTACGACCTCAGAAACTGGGAATATCGCGTTCTCCCCATTCATTTAGAGAGGGTCTGGTCTTGTTAAGGCTAAATAGATGCCCGAAAATCGATTCAAGATGGCGGCCGAGTGACGCGACTTGCCTTAGAAGGACTTTGGTTGCAGCTGCAGTTACCATGGTTACAGCAGACTCACCGGAAGGTCATGTGACCCCACCGCTGTTCACAACATCTGGACACGTTGTGTTTTTATCAGGCACATTTGTGGGTGGAGTCCACCTGAAGGTCACATGACCAGATCACCTGTGATTGGAGGAATCTGCTTTGAATCTGGTTGTTGCCCAGACTGATTGGTTATATCTCAGTCCACCTCCTCCGTTCAGAGAAGGGTTTTCCAGTTTGACATAGACTCTGAATGTAGACATTGTTGTCCCCCCAAAAGACATGTCCCTTGTCCTTTAGGTCTAGGTGGACAGTTCTGTCCAATTCCGACATGAAAGGCTGGTTTCCTTTGTTGTACAGGTCTTCTGGTTGTTCATACACATCATCTGAGCGCCGTGGAGTTGAATCAGTTTGACTCTGATTGAAGTCCAGCTGACACAGTAGAAACCACCAATAACCATCTAGCAACTAAAACATGTAGTGAACAGGTTGTTTGAGGCTGCAGGCTGACTGGAGACTTAACAAAGTCATCTACTGTCAAAATGAAAAATGTCAAGTCCAGTCTTCTTAGTCGCGGCTTAGTTTTGTCACAGTTTTCAGAGTCCTCAGTCTGAAATCAAACCTTTAATGTTTAAATTAGCAGCTGATGGATGAAGTCCTGTCTGAGAAGTTAAATGTTTGAGGAACGTGGACTCTGACGCTCCCCCGTGTCCACAGGTGCATCTCCATCTTCTTCGTGGAGTTCCAGGCTCACTTTGAGGCCGACTACGCGGCGACGGCGTGGATCCACAGCCTGGTGGACTGCACCACCATGCTCTGTGGTCAGTGCCCGGCCTCGCTCCTAATCCACAGTCGCTTCAGAGCGGCTCTGATGAAACCAGCTGAATGTGTGTTTGTTTGTGCAGCTCCGGTCGGCAGCCTGGTGGGGAACCGCTGGTCCTGCAGGGTGGCGGTGATGCTGGGTGGACTCTTGTCCTCATGTGGTCTCCTCATCAGCTCCTTAACCACCAGCCTGGAGCTGCTCTACATCAGCATGGGCGGTCTCACAGGTTAGAACGCTGGGCGACTTTAAAGCATCCTCCAGATGTCTAGACTAGTCCTGACTGATGAAATCTCTCTGGTCTTCGCAGGTCTGGGTTTCGCCCTCTGTTACACCCCCGCCATCGCTTTGGTCGGCTGCTACTTCCGGCAGAGGAAGGCGCTGGCGTACGGCATCGCCATGTCGGGCAGCGGCATCGGGACGTTCGTGTTGGCTCCGGCCGTGCAGTTGCTCATCGAGCTGTACTCCTGGAGGGGGGCGCTGCTGGTCCTCAGTGCCTTTGTCGCCAACCTCTGTGTCTGCGGTGCTCTGCTCCGACCAATCACGCCACAGGAGGACGAGGAGGAGGAGGAGGAGGAGGAGGACGAAGAGGAGAAGCAGCACTGTACGTGGTAAACCTGAAATTACACCAATATTTTAATGAGCAGATCCAAGAAGTCCTGATCTGGTCCTAAATGTCCTAGAGTTGGTCTCCTGTGTCTTCCTAAAGTCTGTCCTTGTCTTCTCCTAGAGTTGGTCTCCTGTGTCTTCCTTAAGTCTGTCCTTGTCTTCTCCTAGAGTTGGTCTCCTGTGTCTTCCTTAAGTCTGTCCTTGTCTTCCTTGTCTTCTCCTAGAGGTGGTCTCCTGTGTCTTCCTAAAGTCTGTCCTTGTCTTCTCCTAGAGTTGGTCTCCTGTGTCTTCCTTAAGTCTGTCCTTGTCTTCCTTGTCTTCTCCTAGAGGTGGTCTCCTGTGTCTTCCTAAAGTCTGTCCTTGTCTTCCTTGTCTTCTCCTAGAGTTGGTCTCCTGTGTCTTCCTAAAGTCTGTCCTTGTCTTCCTTGTCTTCTCCTAGAGTTGGTCTCCTGTGTCTTCCTAAAGTCTGTCCTTGTCCTCCTTGTCTTCTCCTAGAGTTGGTCTCCTGTGTCTTCCTAAAGTCTGTCCTTGTCTTCCTTGTCTTCTCCTAGAGTTGGTCTCCTGTGTCTTCCTAAAGTCTGTCCTTGTCTTCCTTGTCTTCTCCTAGAGTTGGTCTCCTGTGTCTTCCTAAAGTCTGTCCTTGTCTTCCTTGTCTTCTCCTAGAGTTGGTCTCCTGTGTCTTCCTAAAGTCTGTCCTTGTCCTCCTTGTCTTCTCCTAGAGTTGGTCTCCTGTGTCTTCCTAAAGTCTGTCCTTGTCTTCCTTGTCTTCTCCTAGAGTTGGTCTCCTGTGTCTTCCTAAAGTCTGTCCTTGTCTTCCTTGTCTTCTCCTAGAGTTGGTCTCCTGTGTCTTCCTAAAGTCTGTCCTTGTCTTCCTTGTCTTCTCCTAGAGTTGGTCTCCTGTGTCTTCCTAAAGTCTGTCCTTGTCTTCCTTGTCTTCTCCTAGAGTTGGTCTCCTGTGTCTTCCTAAAGTCTGTCCTTGTCTTCTCCTAGAGTTGGTCTCCTGTGTCTTCCTAAAGTCTGTCCTTGTCTTCCTTGTCTTCTCCTAGAGTGGACTGGATTCAGTCCAATAAATCTTCCAGTCAAAGTTAATGTAGTGTGGAGAGGGTAGCTGGTACCTTGTGTTCTCTCTGCTCATCCAACGCTGCCATAAACTCCCTAACCCTCTCTGGAAGATGTTTCTCCTTGAACTTTTCTCTTCTTCTTCTTCTTTGTATCCTGTAGTCAAGTTTATTTAGTATCCTCTTAACACCTACAAATCCACTATTCACGCTGTAGAAACCACCCAACATCTTAAATGTCCACCATCTGTCCCGCTGCAGGTGACGTCTCATCACAGGACGCCGAACTCGCCTTAAAACTCTCCAAAGAATCCAAAGACAGCCTTTTGTCATCTGAAAAGCCGCCGTCGTCCTCTTTACCGGCGGTGTCCCAGACTGCTCCAGGAGAGGCCGACAGTGGCCTGAGGCGGCGCTTCAGCTCCTGCTTCCTGTCCAGTAAGGAGTACCGCTTCCTGCTGATGCCCGACTTCCTCGGTCTGGCCGTGTCCTTCCTCTTCCTGGCCAGCGGCTGCAGCCTTCCCTTCGTCTACCTGGTGCCGTACGCCTTGAGTGCCGGCGTCAGTCACCAGCAGGCTGCCTTCCTCATGTCCATCCTGGGCGTCATCGACATCGTGGGGAACATCACCTTCGGATGGTTGACCGACAGAAGGTAGGTTCAGTCCAGGTAGGACGGTGTCAGAGGTCTCTGATCCACTGCTAGCAACGTTAGCATTGTAGCTAAGGTAGCATCGCTTTGTGAAAAGGAGCCAATATGAAGACCGAATTAATTTTCTAGGGATACGCGTTCAGACTTTTACACTGCGTGCACAATTATTAGGGATTTTTGAGGATTTGTTTTATTATTTAACAACAATAAACAACTAGAATATCTGTGTGTGCACAATTATTAGGCAACTCAAAGATTTTTTTACAGATTTACAATATGCAAATATACAATTCTGACATTTCAAAAGCTAATTCAGTGACCAGTGTAGTAACCCATCCATGGAGTCCGTCAGTTGACCATCACCCTTTGTGCTTCTCATATTTAAAAAGGTTCTCAGTTGGGTTTAGGTCCAGTGAAGAAGGGTCCGTGTCATTATTCTTTCATCTTTAAGGCCTTTACTGTCTAGCCACAGTGGAGTAGCATTGTCCTGCATAAAAACCATCGTCCTATTGAAAGATACAGACTATTTCCTGGACTGTGTGAAGAAAGTGTCTCCTAGAAACTGGCAATAAGTTTTGGTGTTTAGTTTGAGTCTATCTTCAACCCAAAAAGGTCCAACAAGTAGGTAACAGGTTCAAGACTGCTGCATCAGAAAGATGTTTAATACCCAGCCTGGCCAAAAACAAGTCACCAAAACAAAGGTCCCTCCTCTAGTATCTGGTTGGACCTCCTTCACCTCTGACTCCAGCTCATTCTCTGTCTCATTGTGTCTCTAATCTTCTCCAATGTCTCCAGATTTGTCTCCATCCAGTGTTTCATTCATTGTATTGATGATGGAGAGTCTGACCACTGCTCAAAGCTTCTCCAGCTCATCCCAAAGATTCTCAATGGGGTTAAGGTCTGGACTCTGTGGTGGAACAATCCATCTCATGCTCCCTGAACCACTCTTTGACAATCTGAGCCCCATGAATCCTGACATTGTCATCTTGGAATATGATCCATTGATGGAATAAGCTGCTCATTCAGTATATTCAGGTAGTCAGCTAATGAACCTAGACCCAGATCATAGCACTGCCCCATAGCACAGGCTTGTACAGTAGACACTAGGCATGATGGCTGCATCACTTCATCTGCCTCTCTTCTTCCCCTGATGCTTCTCCACTCTCCTTCCAGTTTCTAATAATGCCTTGGACAGTTCTTAACCCAGTTTTAGTAGTTTCTTCAATCTCCTTAGATGTTTTCTCTGCTTGATGCCAATGATTTGACCCTTCTTAAACAGACCACCACAGGATCAGGTGTCTTTAGACATGGTTGTTGAAGAAATGAGAAGCTACTCATTGCATCAGTTGGCCTTAAATAATCAAAGAGAATCACCCATGCAGTAATTATCCAGTAGGAGGTGGATACCTGATTGATTAGTTAAATCCAGGTGGAGACTTTTATTTTTGACTTGTCAGAATCTGTTAGATCCGTTTTCTGGCCTGAGGAAAAGAAGTTGCCTAATAATTGTTCACGCCTGATGGAGGGTGTTGATCTCCTGAGGCCACACATCACCTAGTATGTTTAATCCAACAGGCACAGGCAAGTTTATTCAGCTTTGAGATGGAACATATACAGAAAATGACGATACGGTCAAAATACTCGCTGGCCTAATAATTATGCACCCAGCGTAGAACCAGCTCGTGATAACTCCTCACAGACTGAATCTATTAACTACTGAACGACAGAATCAAAATAAAACAGTGACTCTGATCTGACCTCAGTTAAAATCCATCCTGAAGATAAAACCTGCATCAACAAATCAGAGATAAAGACACGTCAGTGGTTTCAAAGTAGGGTTAAAGTTTACGTCAGAAGGTTTTTTGTTTATTCATGTTTGTACTGATGGTCTCATCAGTGACCTGTAGCGTTCAGCCTGGAGGTCATTGTTGACTGATGGATGTGTCTTAATGTTTAACTGTGGCGTCCAGGTGTCTGAAGCCGTACCGTCTGGCCTGCTACGTCTTCTCGGTGGGGATGGAGGGGCTCTGCTGCCTCTTCACGCCGCTGCTCCGCTCCTTCACGCTGCTCGTGCCCTTCGCCGTCCTGTACGGTTACTTCGACGGCGCCTACGTGGCTCTGATCCCGGTGGTGACGTCGGACGTGGTGGGGGCGCCGTACCTGTCGTCTGCGCTGGGCGTGGTCTACTTCCTGCACGCGATCCCCTACCTGCTCAGCCCCCCCATCGGAGGTGACCCGAGGCCTCCATCATTTACAACCATTAACCAAGAACGTAGTAAAATAATCACAGATATGTGCAATTAATCAAATACTACTTAGATTTAACCCATAACCATTTGAAGAGGCTTTAGAGACTCACATATAAATAAGACAACATTTAAATAAAACAAAAAAAAATCCTTAAAGAAGTTTAAATAATAAAAAATTACATGAAATGAAAATATCTTCACTTTAACTTTAAAAAAGACAAAAGATAAAACACTTTTAGTTTTTAGTTGTAATAAATATTTAAATGGTTGATCTCTTCTTCGTGTCTTCCTGAAGGCTGGCTAGTCGACGTCACAGGAAGTTACACCGCCACCTTCTTCCTCAGCGGCGCCGCCCTGCTGGCCAGCGCCCTCGTCCTCGCCACCGTCACCGGGATTCGCCATGTCCACCACCGGCTGACCGTCGCCAGGGGCAACAAGCCCGTCTGACCAATCAGGGCCGAGCGGGCCTCGAAGGAAGAAATCAGATCCATCGACGAGTGGAGAGATGTGATTGGCCGAGACGGGCGCCAATCAAACTTTATTTGGAGCGCGGTGAAGGTCAAGAAGCAACGACACCGTGACAAACGCTTTGACTTTGACTGAACTCGATGAAGAGCCTCGATAGTTTTTATCTTTTAAACTCTGGACGGACTAAAGCTGCTGCAGGAGCAACCGTACCTAATAAACTGGACACATTACAGCAACAACCACACAATAAAACGACTTCAGTTTGTTTCTAGATGCTACCTGTTTTAATAGGATCATAATCTATATTTGTACGAGGTGATTTATTTGTTTATGGTGTTTTATGGACCCAGCATCAACTCCAGAGCACAGATCTAAAACACTCTGGTTAACGACGCGACCCTGAACGCACCACGCTGCTAACGTCGCTGCTTCTGCAGTCGATCATTGATCATGATCTATTCTGTGACTTTTAACTCAGGTAGAAGAAGAAGAGCGGACGCTGTCTGAGATAAGACGGTTCTACTTTAGAACATTTACAGGGATGAAAATAAATCAACGCTGTCTTAAACTTCTCTAATCAATAAATGAAACGTTTTTCCAGTTTGTTTCCTGAAGGTTTTCAAGTTATCGACTGATTAAAAGTGAAGTTTATTTTTATCGTCCTGCTTTAACTCGTCTCCGTGAAAGTTCTAGTGTTGAGCTTTACTTTCTAACAGAGACGTTTATTCTACTGGGTTTTCATTAACTTCATCATCACCTTTCTGACGCTGCGTCTACATCAGCTCCTCCAGAGTTTTTAGATTTTAATCATTTTTTTTTTAAACTCTACAGACGAATAGAAGACGACAAGAAGGAAGCTGAGAGAGGACACAGTGCTGCTGCTCTGACGGAGCTTTATTTATAACATGCTGCATATTTTAGAATTCATCTAAATCACTTCAGTTTGAATTTCTTAAATGTGATTAAAAAATATAATTTTAACAGTAATTATTTCTAGATATAATTAAAAAAAAATCCCTTGAGTTCAAAATATTCCTTGAAATAATAAAATCCTTCATTAATCCCCAAAGATAATTAATTAAAACTGAAATCACTTCAAATAATAATATATAAGATATTTGAATTTAAAATATATAAATACAACAAATTAATAAATGATCAAAAATAATTTTGTATGAAAAACATTAAAAGTTAAAACATTTATTAAAAAATAAATTTTGCAAAAACAACACTTTAAGGTTTAAGTAAAACCTAAGAGTAAAAAAAAACCCTTTTATTTTGAAAGTGTCTACTTCCTGTGAGTAGTTTGGGGCTCTTATTTTTAAGCTCTGACAGACACGCTGTCCTTCCTGTTTTAGATTAGACCTAATGAAATGGCCGGTTTCATTTAAGCCTCTTGATCAGCTGTTTGTAAATGATGCTTTTATTTTGAAGCAAACTGAAGCAGAGGAGTCGGGGAATCATTTTTTATTTTTTCATAAATTGAAAAAGACGTTTTTATTGACCCCGAAACCACAAACTAAAACCTAAAATAAAAACAAACTGTACACGGATTTAAAAACGTCTCACAGTGATGATGTCACTTCCTGCAGGTCTTGGAGCGGAGCTGTCTCCTGATGATGAGGTGGTCGCTCTCCTTGTCCTCGTCTCCTGCCGATGTCTGACGATAAAACACAGAGACGCTTTAGAGTCGAGGACGTCCTCACGTCCTCACAGAGACAGAGAGACACTCACTGTGACGGGGGAGTCCAGCAGCTGAGACGAGGCGTCCGTCTTATACAGCTTCCTGCGTCCTCGCCGGATTGCCGTGGTTACCGTCTCCTTCTCCACCGAGTGTCCACTGACGAGACCCATGATGGTTTTAGCTGCAGAGGGGTTTAAAGGAGGACGGTAACCATGGTAACAGTGGAGACGACATTCACCTCACACAGTTTTTATTCTGGTTCTTTACGAATGGATCTACATCTGTTTATTGTCCCCTTGTCCCCTTGTCCCAGCAGCGTCCCATGCTGTCCACTCAATCCACCACAGAACCAACAGTGACTGACCTTTACTGCTGAGGAAGGAGGGAGAGCTGTGGATCAGCTCCTTCGTCTTCTGAAGAACTCCGTCTTTCTTGTCCTTCAGAAGAAGAAGA